>PNEQ01072198.1:0-14482 GCA_003012365.1 Medauroidea extradentata
CTATTGGGGAATATTATTAGTATTGGGCAACTTTACAATCACTATTGGGGAATATTATTAGCCTTAGAGCCCTTAACTCTAACTATTGGAGAATATTATTAGTATTGGACCACTTTACAATCACTATTGGGGAATATTATTAGTATTGGACCACTTTACTATCACTATTGGGGAATATTATTAGTATTAGACCACTTTAGAATCACTATTGGGTAATATTTTTAGTATTGGACCACTTTACTATCACTATTGGGGAATATTATTAGTATTGGACCAGTTTACTATCACTATTGGGGAATATTATTAGTATTGGACCACCTTACTATCACTATTGGGGAATATTATTAGTATTGGACCACCTTACTATCACTATTGGGGAATATTATTAGTATTGGACCACTTTGCAATCACTATTGTGGAATATTATTAGCCTTAGAGCCCTTAACTCTCACTATTGGGGAATAAAATTAGTACTGGACCTCTTTAGTATCACTACTGGGGAATATTATTAGTATTGGACCACTTTACTATCACTATTTGGGAATATTGTTAGTATTGGAGCACTTTACTTTCACTATTGGGGAATATTGTTAGTATTGGACAACTTTACTCTCACTATTGGGGAATATTATTAGTATTAGACCACTTAACTATTACTATTGGGGAGTATTGTTAGTATTGGAGCACTTTACTATCACTATTGGGGAATATTGTTAGTATTGGAGCACTTTATTAACACTATTGTCGAATATTGTTAGTATTGGACCACTTTACTATTACTATTGGGGAATATTATTAGTATTAGACCACTTTACTATCACTATTGGGGAATAATATTATTATTGGACCACTTTACTACCACTATTGGGGAATATTGTTAGTATTGGACCACTTTACTATCACTATTGGGGAATATTATTAGTATTGGTCCACTTTACTATCACTATTGAGGAATATTATTAGCCTTAGAGCCCTTAACTCTCACTATTGTGGAATATTATTAGAATTGGACTACTTTACTATCACTATTGGGGAATCTTATTAGTATTCGACCACTTTACTATCACTATTGGGGAATATTATTAGTATTGGACCACTTTACTAACACTATTGGGGAATATTATTAGTGATGGACCACTTTACAATCACTATTGCGGAATATTATTATTTTCGGAACACTTTACTATCACTATTGGGGAATATAATTAGTATTGGACCACTTTACTATCACTATTGGGGAACATTATTAGTATTGGACCACTTTACTCTCACTATTGTGGAATATTGTTAGTATTGGACCACTTTACTATCACTATTGTGGAATATTATTAGTATTGGACCACTTTACTATCACTATTGGGGAATATTGATAGTATTGGACCACTTTACTATCACTATTGGGGAATATTATTAGTATTGCACCACTTTACAATCATTATTGGGGATTATTATTAGGCTTGGAACCCTTAACTCTCACTATTGGAAAATATTATTAGTATTGGACCACGTTACAATCACTATTGGGGAATATTATTAGTATTGGACCACTTTACAATCACTATTAGGGAATATTATTAGTATTGGACCACTTTAAAATCACTATTGGGGAATATTATTAGTATTGAAACAGTTTACTATCACTATTGGGAAATATTATTAGTATTGGACCACTTTACCATCACTATTGGGGAATATGATAAGTATTGGACCACTTTACAATCATTATTGGGGAATATTATTAGTATTGGACAGCTTGACTATCACTATTGGGGAATATTATTAGTATTGGACCACTTTACAATCACTATTTGGGAATATTATTAGCCTTAGAGCCTTTAACTCCTACTATTGGGGAATATTATTAGTATTGGATCCCTTAACTATTACTATTGGGGAATATTATTAGTTTTGGACCACTTTACTATCACTATTGGGGAATATTATTAGTATTGGACCACTTTACAATCACTATTAGGGAATATTATTAGTATTGGACCACTTTACTATCACTATTGGGGAATATTATTAGTATTGGACCACTTTACTATCTCTATTGGCGAATATTATTAGTATTGGACCACTTTACTATCACTATTGGGGAATATTATTAGTATTGGACCACTTTACTATCACTATTGGGGAATATTATTAGTATTGGATCACTTTACTATCACTATTGGGGAGTATTATTAATATTGGACCACTTAACTATCACTACTGGGGATTATTATTAGTATTGGACCACTTTACTATCACTATTGGGGAATATTATTAGTATTGGACCACTTTACAATCCCTATTGGGGAATATTATTAGTATTGGACCACTTTACTATCACTATTGGTGAATATTGTTAGTATTGGACAACATTACTATCACTATTGGGGATTATTATTAGTATTAGACCACTTGACTCTCACTATTGGGGAATATTGTTAGTATTGGACCTCTTTACTATCACTATTGGGGATTATTATTAGTATTGGACCCCTTGACAATCACTATTGGGGAATATTATTAGTATTGGACCACTTTACTATCACTATTGTGGAATATTATTAGTATTCGACCACTTTACTATCACTATTGGGGAATATTATTAGTATTGGTCCACTTTACTCTCACTATTGGGGATTATTATTAGTATTGGACCACTTAACTATCACTATTGGGGAATATTATTAGTATTGGACCACTTGGAAGCACAGTTTACCATTTGCAAAATTACTCAAGATGTAACCAAATTTAACCATTTGATTGCAGCCATGGACACAGAGGTATTGAATGAGGAAAGTGATACTATGGTTGATCCTCCTGCCACTATTAAATATGAAACCCTCAAAAAAGCACTTATCGATCGATTTATAGATAGCGAGGAGAACAAATGAAATATTGACTGCAGGAATTAGAACTCGGTGACAAAAAAACCGACGCAACTTCTGCGACAAATGAAAGAAATGGCCGGGAAATAGATATCTGATGCTTTACTTAAATTATTGTGGTTACATCAACTACCCAGTAACATACAAGCCAGAAAATATTCATAAATTAGCAGAAATCGCAGACAAAATTTCCTTACGTTTTTACATTAAGTTATCCTACTTCTTCAGATAAATGTAAATCAAGAACGATCCTTTGTATGGACTCTGTTGAGAAGATTTTGATCGAACAACAGTAGTGAAATTGCATGTTGGTATCATGAAAAATGCAAGGATGATGCACATAAATGTTGTCCTCCATGTAATTGGGGTTCTAAACAGGGAAACTGGATAATAGTGTATATGAGGCGGGATCTACACAAAGTAATGACCACCGTTTTTTTTTTTTTTTTTTTTGTAGTTGATAAGTCAAGCAAAATCAAACTTCTGATAGACACTTGCGCTGATATATCTGTAATTCTACCAACATACGAAGACAAACGTAACAAACAAACTAGAGAATTGTACGCGGCAAATGGAACTAACATTTCAACATTTGGTCAAAAGTTATTGTCGCTAGATATTTGATTACGACGTTATTTCAAGTGGTTATTTGTTATAGCTGATGTTTCTAAACCCATAATTGGCACATATTTTTTTGTCATACTTCGATCTACTTGTAGAAACCCTTTTTCAAAAATGAATAGATCGTTCGACTTCACTAGAAACGTTTGTAATAATGACAACTGATTTTTCACCTCATATGTATAAGGTTAATCTGATCGAATGCAGAATACCATGAACTTTTATCTAATTATCCTGCACATGTTAAACAAAACATTTTGCCACTAAGAACACTACATCGAAACTTCAGGACGACCAATTTTTACTAGACCTAGACGGCTTTCATCAGGAAAATTTAGGGCAGCTAAAGAAGAATTTGAATTTATGATGCAACAAGGAATATGTAGACCTTCTAATAGTCCTTAGGCCAGTCCACTTCATCTTGTTAAAAAAAAGAACGGAGATTGGAGACCCTGCGGAGACTATAGAAAATTAAATGCAATAACTCAACCAGACAGGTATCTAATTCCTTTCATCCAAGACTGTAATATCATTCTTCATGGCACCTCAATTTATTCCACAGTTAATTTAGTAAGAGCTTACCAACAAATCCCCATACGTGAAGAAGATATACCTAAGACAGCTATAACCACTCCTTTTTTTTTTTTAGTTTCCATACATGACTTTCGGTTTGCGTAACGCTGTGCAAACATTCCAACGCTTTATGAACGAAGTACTCCTTGGTCTTGGATTCTGTTTTGTTTACATTGATGACATTATTGTTGCATCAAAGGATAAAATGGAACATAAAGAACATCTTAAAAAAGTTTTTGAAGGTTTACAGAAACATAGCATTGCCATTAACCCTAATAAATGTGTTTTGGTGCTACAGAAGTGTTATTCCTAGAATTAAAAATCTCTGCAATAGGAATACAACAATCCAACGTCAAAGTCGATGTGATTGTTAATTACCCACAGCCAGTTACTGTACAGAGTTACAAAAATTCTTGTGAATGATACACTTTTATCATCGCTTCATCAAAGAAGCTGCTCACATTCAAATATCCTTGGAAGAAATAGTCGTAAAGAATTAGCATAATAAACACAAGAATATAGATTGGACTCCAGTCACACGGGAAGCTTTCATTAAACTTAAACAAGCTCTAGCAACTGCCAATATACTGAAGCACCCATCTCTAGATGCTCATCTTGTGTTGACAACTGACGCATCAGATACAGCTGTAAGAGCAGTATTACAACAAAGAGAATTAATTTTTTTCACGAAGTTTTTCTCCTTGTCAACAGCGATACAGCACTTATGACAGAGAACTTTTCGCTATCTACTAGCCGTCAAACATTTTCGTTATCTAATTGAAGGTCGAAAGTCAACAATCCTAACTGATCACAAACCACTAACTTTCGCTTTCACTCAGACATTGGACAAAGCCAGCAATCAGCAAACACGCCAATAAGCTTTCATTTCTGATTTTTCGACAGAAATTCTTCATATTTCCGGAAATTCTAATATTGTGGCCGACACACTGTCAAGAATACAGGAAATTTCTTTTCCGTCACCTTTTGATTATGAGGAATTATGTAAAATACAATGTGACGGTGATTTACAATATTCTCTAAAAAAAATCTTTCCCTCAAAATTAGGAAAATAAAAATTACAGAGTCAACTAACGAAATGAATTGCGAAACATCAAACTATGTTATCCGTCCATACATTCCTACTTCACTACGAAAGGCAATATTCGAAAATATTCAAAAGCTCAGACTCCCGGGAATAAGAGCCACACAAAGAATGGTCATTTGAAAGTACACTTTTTCGTACATTCAAAAAGACGTTTGGTATTGAGACCGCTAATACCACAGCTTATCATCCTCAACCGAATGGTTTACTAGAGGGTCATCATAGACAATGAAAGCTGCTCTTATGTGTCATTTGCAACATACATCATGGGTTACAGCGCTATCTCTGGTGCTTCTCGGACTCCGACGCGCAGTGAAAGAAGATCGTAATAGGTCCAGCGCAGAAATGCATTGTGGTAATACATTATGAATTACAGGAGAATATTTTAATCATTCAACATTCACAATTAGGGCCTACTGACACGAACACATTTATACAAATCCTCCATGCTGTTGTCTCTAAACTCAAGGCAGTTCCCACA
This sequence comes from Medauroidea extradentata, assembly GCA_003012365.1. NCBI lineage: Eukaryota > Metazoa > Arthropoda > Insecta > Phasmatodea > Phasmatidae > Medauroidea > Medauroidea extradentata. The sequence continues at coordinate 5,660 of PNEQ01072198.1, forward strand.
ACGAAAGAGACTACTAGGACAACATTTGTTCATCCTGAGCTTCGCAATGCAACGACACATATGTTTGTAAGAAATGATACAGTTCGTACTTCATTACAAGCCCCATACAATGTAGGCTACCTTATTTAGTTCTACGACGTAAAGATACATTTTTTGATATAGAGATTGATAGAGGTGCATCACGGCGAATTTCCATTGATAGACTAAAACCTCCCTTTCTGGAAGTATCTCATTCACAGAATTAAACTTTTCCTACTACCGGAAACAACAAACTCTTATCAAATAAAAACATCGATCAGCCTTCCAAAAGCGAGGACCACTCACGCTCAGGACGAAAAATATCTGAACCAGTTCGATTACAATTTTCTTATAAATTTACATGTCCTTTATTAAAAGGGGGAACATGTAGCGATTGTCATAATGTTCTATGTTATATAAAAATTATTATTATTATGTTAGTTAAACAACCGATTATTCAAGAAAATAAATAGCATTCACAAATTGGTATTAAACTATATTATTTTGTGATATTTTATTTTAACATTATTTACAAGTTGTTTCTTCACTTTATATACTACAAAATCATTTATTGTGGTTATAGTTGAATATGTATTGTTACAGCATAATGTGATACCTTGTATTATCAGAAGACGTAAGTTTACTAATGATTTGATATCCTTGGTATTGCTATCCATTTTATGATTTGTTTACTTACAACATGTACACCATGAATTAATCACCGAGAGAAAAACTGTACAGAGTGTTCCAATAAACATAAATATTACAAAAATGTACGTAATCCGTAACGTCAGGTACAAAATAAATACAAAAACCGCTAGGATAACAGCAAGTGCGTGGAAGATAGTTAAATGCTGAAAACATAAATTTATATCTACGAATTTTTGAAGTCAATATGGATAAAATACTCAGTGACAATCCTAGATAATGGTATTTGCCAAATTTATGAGTAAATATTTATCCAGAATTACTATTTCGTTACGCGTGATCTCTTGCGCCGCAGTTAAATGCATGATGTTCCGGCATCAGAGATTGTGCCTCAGAGCAGAAGTTCGTAACACTCGAAACTATTTTGTTTAAAACGTTGGTTAAATCTATTGTCTAGGATTGCTATTGTTTAATTTTCGCAAATTGGCTTCAAGAAACCTACAGTTATAGATTAATGCTTTTAGCGTTGAATTATGTACAACACCCTCTCAAGGAGGCCCCCTACCACGCTCTTCAAATGCGTTACAATATGTTCGCAAATATGGTTATTTTAATGAAACTTTTTGCATGTGCTCATTGTGCCAACGTACGAAAATAAAACATTTCTGACAAGGACGGAATGTCATTATTATGACGCCATTTCCATTCGAATCACGGTTTCTAAGCCCTCCTAAATAAATAAAGATGACCTTCTGAGAATGATTTACTTCAGAATGTACTAACCTAATGTATTAAAAACTCAGATTGAAACGTACACTGAACTTTGTTACAGACTTTCCACCAATAAAACTATACGGTCACAGCTTAAGTGAAGTCCTCATCTGGCGTATGGACGGCGTTGCAGCGTGTCACGTGTAGGCTATTATTTTTTACGTGAAACCGCTTAACTTATTCACAGTATGTTTACCTACGAAAAGAATACACACTTGAAACTATGCTCCTATAATATTAAAAATTCAGTACGCTTGTAACAAACGTGATTTTCGGGCCTCTCAAAATTGTTTAAAAAAACTATTTTTTTACTGCTGTTAACTCAAAAAATACCACCTGAATTCGTAAAGTTCAAAACGAGAGGCATGCGTACATCTTTACTTCATACTATCCAAAGATAAATTTTTAAAGACTTTGTTTAAAGTTCCATACGAAATAACTATAAGGAAAATCTTATATGCTAGATTGACGCGCTGTGAAAAGAGGCGATATGCTTCCCATCGAGGGTGGTAGTCTGGTTCTTATCGCTTCGCTGTTCCTAAGCGTCAAACGTGGAAATTTGAAACCGGTGAAGACTCCAAAGTCCCACAGTAAAAAGAGTTCGATGTAAATATTCCACGCTAGTTCAGTGCACTTCAAGGTCGTTCTTGTAGCTCCTCAGTTCCGAGTCCGTAACGCGCAGGTAGGCGATGCAATCTAGCAGTAGTTACAAAGAGAATCGTGTGTGTACCGAGCATCTTTGTCGGTTGTCGCGCAGCTGACAGTGAGACGTCACTTCCGCTTAGCATGGGACTGGCAGTACGGTAGCTAAACTGTTCCTGGATAAGCTCCCTGCAGCTCTCGTCTACTGCCTTTCACCATCACATTTACCTTGCCAAGCTTTGCACATTTTGATTATAAGTAGTAAGTGCTTTTAAGACTGATCCTGCAGCACGACTGGCGCGGGAAATCCGCCAGGCAACGCGGGTGTCTCCAAAACCACAGCAGTACTAAATAGTGCCAATATGTCTACACGCGCACGCTGGGAGACAGATGGAGGATGACGATTGGGGCACACAGTGTTTCCAGTAGAGAGTGGCGGCACAGGGTCAGGGCATTATTATCAACGGTAACTTGAGAGGACAACACACTTGGGCTGTTGTATCAGTTACACTCCTCTGAGCGCTCTTCTTCAGATAATATTGTTGCAAGCCGCGACTGTCTGGCTGGGCGGTGTAGTACGATACTGTGGTGGCGGAGTTAGGACACCCCCCTTCCTCCTCCATGGCGCAGTGGTTGTCAGGCAGGGCGGCGAAATACAATACAGTGGCGGCAGCGCTAAAAGACCTCCTCGGGTGATTGTATTACTCCATGATAACCACCTGCACCCAGTATCGGGTAACCGGGGGAAAATATCGTGATCTGGAATGATCCTGTTCCCTCTTTATCTCTCGGGGGGGTGCTTGACTTTGAAGCGAGATCTTTCCAGGAGGTTGCAGAAAAGAGACCCACCGAGATAATTCGAGAAGAAGGAGGGTGGGGTATATAAGGGGGAGCTGCAGCAGGAGCGAGAGTGTTTTTGCTGGCAGGTGCCTAGTGTGATCTGAAGTGATAGTGACAAGTATTGGATTGCGACGACTGTTCAAGGGCGTCCAGCGAGTGGGACCGCAGCAAGTAGTAGGAAAAAAGTGATTCTAGGCCAGAAAGATTCTTCGGTATTATTTCTTTGGGTCCACCACTATGAGTGACTAGTATCCTTTCTATGTACAGAGAACTTGTGTAGATGTATTTTTTTATCCTTTATGTAAATAGTAGTTATTTCTTCTATTTGCCATTTATTGTGATAAATCTTTACAGTCATAGATTTTTTTGTATATACAGTTGTAAATAAACTAGGTTTGCTTTATTTTCTTTCTTTTATCAAAAACCTCCATTCCCAAACGTACCTAGCCCGCAACTTGTAACACTGGTGTACGAAGTGGGATGGAGGCAATTATTTAAAATTTAATTAATCGTTTTAAACTGTGTTAAAATTAAATGTAAATGGTTAGATATTTAATCATACTTGTTAATTTTTATTAGGTAAGGAATTTTAGGTTATAAGTTTATGTTAACAAGAAAAATGGCTAGTGAGTTAGATGGTTTGCGAGCACTAATAGAGGGACTGAGTAGCCAAATAGCTAACCAAATAAGTGGTGAAAATACAAAAAGTGAGGGTGTTAATGAGAATGTAGACAAGAAAATAAACAGTGTTGATAGGAAAATTGACAGTGTTAATGAGAATGTAGACAAGAAAATAGACAGTGTTAATTAGAATGTAGACTAGAAAATAGACAGTGTTGATAGGAAAATTTACAGTGTTAATGAGAATGTAGACAAGAAGATAGAGTGAATTAGTGAGCTAGTGCATACTAAAATAGAGTATGTGGACAAGAAAATTCAAAGTGTTTCTCAAATGGTGGACCTAAAAATTGACAATGGCAGTGAATTGGTGGACCATAGAATTGACAGTGTTAATGAAAATGTGGAAAAGAAAATCGGAAGTGTGAAAGACGACCTGCAGAAAGAGGTGGGTGTCTTAAGAATCGAATGGGAGAAATTTCTACAGCGACAGGCAGGTGGTCAGCCATCGGTGTGTCGGGATAGCGACTCGACGAAGCCAAAGCTGAGACATCAGGGTAACGATGGGAGGTGCTCTGCGTTAGAAGGATCGGCGGTAGGACTACCACAGAACATGAATACAGCTGAGGTTGCCATGCCTGGGGCTGGAAAGGGGGTTACAATCAAGCTTGCCCCTTATGATGGTCAAACCCCATGGCGTGAATATCAGCACCAATATGAGATTGTTGCAACCCTGAATTGTTGAACAGAAGAGCAACGTGCCTACTACCTCGCAGCAGTGTTGAGGGGCCCTGCACTCAGTACACTCCAACCTTTGCCTGAACGACATCGCCTGGAGTATTCTACGTTGGTCTCTGCCCTGGAGCTACGTTTCGGGGACCACTATTTACGACGTGCCCACCATGTCCAACTTCGAAGCCGTAGCCAGCGACCTGGGGAGTCACTTCAGGAACTTTGGCAAGACATTGTGAGACTAGCCCATCTGTCACTTGAGGGGTGTCCAGAGGAGGCGCGAGATGTGCTTGCCATTGGGTTCTTTGTTGATGCCATTGCAGACTTGGAGGTAAGACAAGCAGTACGCCTGGCAGCACCTCGTACCATGCAATATGCTCTAGCCCGTGCACTGGAAGTCGAGTCAGCAAGGCAGGTGCCAGCGGATTGGCGTGTGGTACGAGCAGCGAAATTAACAAGCGAAGAAGAGGGGAACAGCATCGATAATACCCTGAAGGAAATTAAGACAGCAATTGGCGTCATTTCCAGCAGAGTTGGTGCTTTAGAACACCGCCCTCGACCAGGAAAGCGGCCAGAGTGCTGGGAGTGTGGACGACCTGGACACCTGAGAGCCCAGTGTCGGCAGTGTCAGCGAAGAAACCAAGACCCAGAACCAGGTGAGACCAACCAATTAGTCAAAAAATTCGGGAAACATGTAAACACCGGTCTTGAGGGGCGAAGGTCGGTGATTGCTGGAGGTAAGGCCCCACAATTCCTTCGAGTTTGTTCGGTGAAACAGGAAGTTGATGCACCTCTGATAGAGGGCAGCCTGGATGATGTACCTTGTCAGATGGTTATAGATACAGGGGCGGCCATTACAGTTGTCAGGCCAGACATCGTTAGGTCTTTTCCCCAGCAATCACATGGTCAAAAAACTAGAGTGTACATGTTAACCACTGTAACTGGTGAGACAACACCAGTAAAAGGGAAGAAGTGTGTGCAACTAAATTTGGGTGAACTAGAGTTATAACATGAAGTCTACATAGCGGATATTGCAGATGCGTGTTTACTGGGACTAGATATTCTGCGCAAACTAGGATGCTGCATTGACACTCGACTGGGGGTCTTGAAGGTAGGTGAAACGGAGCTGGTACTGACACCACGACAAGAATTATTGTCACCAGTCAGCAGCCCCGTATATTGTTGTCAGGCCACTGTGTTGCCTACTTCTAGCGAAATTGTGATACCAGGGCGCTGTGTAGGACAGTTTGTAAGGCTCCTAGGATTAATCGAGCATTATGAGAATAGTGAGTAACCTCCCTGATGGAGTACTTGTAGCCAGGACTTTGGTTGCATCAAGATCAAATAATTTCCCTGTTAGAATGATAAACTTGACTGACAAGGCAATTCGTCTTGAGGAGGGGGCAACGATTGGCTTGTGTAAACAGGTTTCCCAGATAAACACCACTGAGTCTAAGGTCTTAAGGGAGGAACATGTGAAGCATACTCTGCCAGAACCACTTACAGAACTCCTGAAGAGGACAAAGGAAAACCTGCACTGGAGACAAGAGAATGCTGTTGCAGAACACTTAATAAAGAATCAAAATTCTTTTTAATGTGGTTCACATGATCTTTGTAGGACATCTGTGACATGTCACCATATTTATACAGGAGATGCCAGACCTATCAAGCAAACCCCTAGACATCTACCGCTTGCTTCACACGAGGTAGTTGATGACATTCTGAAGGAATGAAGGATCTGGATGTGATAGAGCCATCGAACAGCCCCTGGTAATCTCCAGTTGTGTTGGTCAAGAAGAAAGATGGCTCAACAAGATTTTGTGTAGATTACCGGCAACTGAATGATGTGACCAGGAAAGACTCCTACCCACTTCCTCGGATAGATGACACTCTGTATAGTCTGGCTGGATCCCAGTGGTTCTCAACCTTGGACATGAAAAGCAGTTACTGGCAATGTGAAGTGGCCCCGAACGATAGAGAGAAGACTGCCTTTTCTGTACAAGGGAAAGGAACTTGGCAATTCAAGGTAATGCCTTTTGGACTGTGCAATGCTCCAGCAACATTTGAACGACTTATGGATATTTGTCAGGTTTATTTAGATGACATTGTGGTTACAGGGAAGACATTTGATGAACACCTGACACGTCTTGATTCAGTGCTTCAGAGTATAACAGCAGCTAATTTGAAGCTAGTTCCCAAAAAGTGTTATTTGTTTCAAAGGAAAGTGAAATTTTTGGGATATGTAGTGTCGGCTGAAGGGATAAAAACAGATCCAGAAAAGACAAAAGCAATTAGATATTGGCCACATCCAACTGATCGGACTCAAGTAAGAAGTTTCCTTGGGCCGTGTGCTTACTATTGGCGTTTTGTGCATGTATTCGCCACAATAGCAAAGCCATTACATGAGTTGACTGAGACTAAAAGAAATTTTTTCTGGACCCCCGATTGTCAATCCTCATTCAGAAATTAAAGGAAATTTTGGTTTTACCTCCTGTCTTAGGTTATCCTAGTAGTGATGAACAGTTCATTTTAGACAATGATGCGAGCGATGTGGGGATTGGTGCTGAGTTGTCACAGATCTAGGATGGAAAAGAGAGGCCATTAGAGTATTTTAGCAAAGTATTACATTAGCCTGAAAGAAATTACTGTGTAACTCGCAGGGAGCTCCTGGCAATGGTTAAGTCTATTGCACATTTTCACCATTACTTGTATGGAAGGCATTTTATTCTACGAACAGATCATGCATCATTGCGTTGGTTACTGAACTTCAAAAACCCAGAAGGACAAATAGCTAGGTGGATGCAGCACCTCCAAGAGTATGATTTTGAAATACAGCACAGACCTGGGCGCTTACACAACAATGCTGATGCACTGTCCAGGAGGCCATGCGAGCCAATATGCTTTCATTGTGATCGCCAAGAAGGGAAGGCTGGGAAGACACCAACTGCTAGGATAAGAAGAATCCAAGAGTTCACAACTGGCAATGAACCTTCTCCCTGGAGCGATGAAAGATTGGCGAATATCAGAGAAAGGACCCTGCTCTTGAGCCAGTACTGGAATGGAAGGAAAAAGGCCAGCGCCCAGAGTGGGCCGATTTATCTGATCGAAGTACTACAACTAAGGCATACTGGGCACAATGGGATTCTCTATCTCTGAGAAATGGTGTCCTGTACCGGAACTAGGAAAGTGCAGATGGCAACGAAACACGCCTACAGCTGGTACTCCCAGAAATTAGAGTTCCAGAGGTGCTGAAGGAACTTCATAGTTCAGCAGCTGGAGGACATTTTGGAGTCAATAAGACTCTCAACAATGTTAGATTGCGATACTATTGGCTACACTGCAGGGAAGATGTCGAGAGGAAGCTGCCGAACATGTGATGCTTGTACAGCTAGAAAGGGACCAAGTACTAGAGGGCATGGTCATCTTCAGAAGTACATTGTCGGAGCCCTGTTCGAGAGGATGGCAGTAGATATTTTGGGTCCCTTGCCAGTGACTGAGAGGAAGAATCGGTACCTATTGGTGGTGCAAGACTACTTCACCAAGTCGCCTGAAGACATACCAATACCTAACCAAGAGGCTAGCACAGTGGCCGATGCTTTAGTGGAGCATGTATTCTGAAGGTTTGGAGTGCCACTCGAACTTCACTCCGACCAGGCCCGCAACTTTGAAGCCAAGTTATTCCAGGAAGTGGCCATGATTTTGGGAATGATGACGACACTGACTACTCCTTTGCATCCTCAGTCGGATGGGATGGTCGAGCGGTTAAATCGTACCTTAGAACAGTATCTGTCCATGTTTGTAGCCGACAATCAAAAGGTCTGGGACTCCAAGGTGCCCCTGTTTCTCCTTGCATATTGGTCAGATGTTCATGAAGCCACAAGGGAAACACCTTCGAAGATGCTGTTTGGGCGAGAGCTTCGTCTTCCAAGTGATCTACTGTTTGGGAGGCCAGTAGAAGAAGAACAGCCTGCTTCACCGATGGTGTATGCTGACGAACTGTGTCGCGAATTGAGCACAGTCCATGACTTCCCTCGGCAACATTTAAGAGTCAAGACCGACCGGATGAAAACAAGGTATTATCGGAGGGGACCTGAAAGGACATTTCAAGAAGGACAGCTGGTGTGGCTGTATAACCCACAACGACAGAAAGGATACTGTCCGAAACTATAGAAATGCTGGGGAGGCCCTTATCAGATTGCCAAGAAGATAAATGATGTGGTCTTCCGGATAGTTCGCAAGGGTGCTCGGACAAGAAAACCCAAGGTTGTGCATATTGACAGACTGGCTCTCTATGATGGACCAGAGTCTGTTGTGTCTGCTCGGGACGAACAGACTTGAGGAGGGGGCAGTGTTGCGAGCCGCGACTGTCTGGCTGGGCGGTGTAGTACGATACTGTGGTGGAGGAGTTAGGACACCCCCCCCTTCCCACTCCACGGTGCCGTGGCTGTTGGGCAGGGCGGCGAAATACAATACAGTGGCGGCAGCGCTAAAAGACCTCCTCGGGCGATTGTATTACTCCATGATAACCACCTGCACCCAGTATCGGGTAACCGA
>PNEQ01072199.1:0-14483 GCA_003012365.1 Medauroidea extradentata
CTCGCCGCTATGACACCTACTCGCCGCTATGACACCTACTCGCCGCTATGACACCTACTCGCCGCTATGACACCTACTCGCCGCTATGACACCTACTCGCCGCTATGACACCTACTCGCCTCTATGATCTACGTTTCAACTAAGTTCTACGCCCGTGCGTAAACTTTAATTGTGTTACTCACCATGTTTGATCATCCAGGACGATATTATATGTATGAATTTTAAGTTAAAAAATATTATTAAATTCTTTATTTATATTAATTTTTTTCAAATTAATAAAACTTTGTATTTTAAGGGTACCTTAAGGAAAATAATATTAAAAAGGATTTGCATGGCCCTATTCACGATATCACACGATAACTGTTCAATGCGCATTTTGTAATTCAATGTGTTTCTTTGGCTGCATCAATTGTCCAATATTTTATATAATAATACAAAGCAGCATGACTGTCGTCCAATGTCGATAGGGCAATTGCAGTGGTGGATTTACGGGAAAGGGGGGGGGGCGGAGGTGGCAACCGTTTCCCCTATGAATCTGTTGCGTGTTTTTTAGTGTAGTAAATTGTTGAAATATATTCCGAATAAACATTACATTTATAGAAATTTTGCCGTATTCACCAATTAAAATATCTTAATATCACGCGTATCTTTAATCCTAAGCGTAAAAACTACTTAATATTATGTTTTGTACCGTAATATAGTATTTAAAAGAAATGTAATTTGGTAAATAAATCTAGTTTAAAGTTGCGTGATCGGCTCTATAAATATAAACTAATGTATGCGAATAAACACAAATATATGTGGATAAAAAACCTGAAGCGAATATGCTTCATGAAGTACTTAAGGACGTTCATGTCTGAAAACTAATTATACATTTTTACAAAGTGATGTCAGTTTCTTAGATGATACTAATGAAAATATTATCCTGCATTTAAAATTTTTCTGCTTACATTTTATTCCATAATGCCATGTCAAAGTCAAATTTGTTAGCGTGTCATTGCTCAGACACGTTTCCCATTTGACTGCACCAATGAGGACGGTTATTATGACACGACACGTCTGTGATTCGCCAGTTGAACCCCAAGACAAGTAACCAATTACTGACAACGAAGCAGAGCTGCAGATGTGCACATAAGTCATTGAAACAAGATGATGCTAGAATATTTTCGCCATAACATCGAGCCTCTACGAATTAGTTCTTACGTAACGAATACAGCATGCTTTAACAGCACACCATGCCTGTTCAATGCATTTGTGGACCTGCCCCATGTGTTATGTGATTCCACGCCTGATTACATTCAGCGTCATGTGTGTTGATTCCATGCTATGTGCATAAATTGCAACCATTTTGCACATACCTCGCGAACGGCAACACTTAGAGCGGCGACCACAACAAATTACTTATGCATTGTTATAACATGCTGACCGATAATCCATAACCAATAAGGCTTCAGCATCATGAAAGTTTATGTAACATCAGGGTTGCAAACCTTATTTGTTCTACCATGTTAACTTGTGAGGGCAGCGACGAGAATCGCAGTGGTTGTACACAATCATCCAATTGATCGAGGAATTTGCAAAAGGTACCAAGTCCACTTTTTGAGAAAATTCAGATTATACGAGATTTTGAGTATCCAATGCATTCTCTTGGCAGCCAGTAACAAAGAAACCAAGTCGTATACAAGAAATACGTTAAACGGACTAGCAAATATATATGGAACTTGTAAAGGGCACCAATTCCACTAACATTAATAATTTATAAAATAATGCGTGTTTACGTAAATTATTATTCATATTAGTCCACACAATCTATATATTCAAGTTATCCATTATTGATAACCTGTTTCATTCCCAGGTCAACAATGAAAGGTTTATTGTTGTTTCCCAACAATCTGCTCGCTTGGACATGGTACCTTCTGCAAATCCCTGATGTAATTACACATAGTCCAACATGTCACTGTTCCATGTCAAACACTTTGTGCAATGTTTGCAATAAACACAGGTTTAGGCCTACACTTCCTGGTGGCCCACCAACTTACGAAACCTCGCATACTAGACGTTACACGTATGGTTTGTTTTGATTTTTAATAAGGTGTAAGCGGTGGAGTTTGCTGGAGAATTTCTGACCAATACGGACGTTACACATTGAATTATTGAAATAAATCGTGTACGTGATACGAGATGACACATTTGAGAAACCACCCCATTAACTTCATTGTGTAACACAGATAGCGCACATTGTAATTTCAACGTGTTATGTGTAGTGCACATAGGTAAATAATAGTAATGCAATGTCCGTTTTTTATCATAGTTATACGTCCCGTGTGTAGTGGATTGGCTACCTGTCAGGCAACGCACTTTCTGTTCTGAATAATGACGCCACGGATTTCTCGCAAACGGTTCAGCTGAGAGTGATCAGACAAGACGACATTTTTTGTTTATTTAGAAGTGCTGATAAATAAATACACAAAACATATCTCTTACAGGTTTTTGTTAATACGTTTCATGCAAAAGCAGGGTGGCAGCCCCCATTTCCACATTTACCGAGGTGATTAATCTCCATTATACAACACACTATTCGCTTATTCGTCGCTTAATCGCTATTACCTTCGAAAATATCTTATTTAAATAATTTTAAATCTGAATTTTGGGGGACGCATAACTCCCTTAAAATGTATTCCGGTAAAAATGGTTCTTACATTTTGTCTTATATTTATCCTAAAGAATCGCCTGCCAACATTTGTCCGTGTTGTTCAGACTCGCCCTATATACATACATACACACACAAAGAACGCATATTATATATATATATATATATAGAGAGAGAGAGAGAGAGAGAGAGAGAGAGAGAGAGAGAGAGAGAGAGAGAGAATTACAGAAGCGACATCAGAAGAAAGAGAGAGGTACGTTATTTGGTAAAGACTACGCACGCATAGCCAGTCGGTGTCGACATTGTCACGTGACCTGCCTGCGTGGATGCGAGAGGGGAAAGGTAAACCACGGAAAGACCCGAGCAACTTCGAACATTATGATTATTACTGAGCGTCCTGCACAGTGTCAGCGGCTAGACTCAAGTATTACGGCAAGGCTACAGCTGTCTTGAGTCTAGTCTGCCGTCGCATGTATATACGTACACATCGCATGTAACAGTTGTTCTGATTGGTACAGTTGTAATACGAGCAGCAGGTCCGGGGTAACGGAACGCAACCATAGAGGAGACATTATTGTCTCAGTCTGTATGCGAGCGCATCGCTCCCTGGACCACAACTCGGACATGAATGAAATGACGTCACGGCGCAGCGCGGTCCTGTATAATTCAACAAGGTCGGCAGCTCCCTCTCTTGCTCCGCGGATCGATTCTTTTTTTGTTTGGTTTGGCGAGTTGAAGGTCACGGCAAGTGGAAGGGGTGAGGAGCGTATGAGGTCACTCGTTGACCCGTTTAGGTCACCGACTTGTGGGTCAAGCTATCTTTATCGAACGTTTGTTCTAGCGATACTAATAGAGTGTTGGAAGGGGGTTGAATTTAACTCGCTTGCACCCTATCGGGGCGAGAGTTGTTCGCCACAATTATTGATGGAGGAAAATCTATGCACGCCTATCGGGGCGAGAGTTGTTCGCCACAATTATTGATGGAGGAAAATCTATGCACGCCTGCGAGATGACAATCATTTCATTTTATATCCACTGTGGTCTGTTTTACTCATGCTGTGTTCATATTAGTTTTGTGTGATGAATGCGCATTGCATTCAGTACGAACATTAACTCGTATCTACCTGTTCGTAAATGTTAAATTAGGTGCATTATTAATTATCTAGGTTTGGTTAGAAACACTACATTTGTCTTCTTTAATTTGTACATATTTGTGTTCAGCAACATACTTTTTCATCGGCGGTAAACCATGTATGACTCACATTCGAAATAATTCCTACATTTTTGTATTTTTTCTAGGTCCGTGTCATTGATACCTGTTTTTGCTTGAGTTTATAAGTACATAGGCCTACATAATATTGAGTTAATAAAACAATAAAGCGAAAAGTTTCTGTATCGTGTAATAACGAACACTTTTTATCGTATTGAGGTGTTTATCATCATTACAACGGCCTTTCCATGCATGGACAAGCAATACAATGTTAATTGTCACTACACATAATGGTAAGCCTATGCATACAGAACCCACATAAAAAAACATACACCTAACGGTCATTTTATATGTTTTATAATTACACTCATTACAACTGTACAATAATGTGAGAGCGTTACCTTTGCGGCAGAGGTCCAGTCGTAATCTGAAAATGACGTGATAGTTAAACCATGGTTGGGTGATCTTAAAATTACATATTTGTAACAACTGTGGAGTAGAACGTGGAACCTATTTAGCAGGTAAATAATTGATATGTAATTTTACATTATTTAATTTTCCATTGAAACACTGAATCCTAGGGTTCAATATAAATTGTTTAGGTAAACAATTTTATTGCAAATGCAAGGGTAGCTATAGGAGTGCAAAAACTAATATTACAAAAGAAAATTAAAATATAAAATTATGTTTTTTATTAATGTAGGCGAAATTTTCTCAATTATTTTATATAAATTACGTCCTTAATCCATAACACAATACAACATTATAACATTTCCGGCAACATAAGAGATAAAAAAAAAATTTTTTTTTCGGTACAACAAATGCCAACAGCGCAAAAAAAAAGCATATTACAATGAAGTATATAAATGCAGTTATCCGTACATTACTGAAGTAGTAACGCCAAGTAAAACTTAGTATAATCCAAGTGTTAACTAACCTTTTCCAGATTATAATAAATATTTCAAAACTTTACTTCTTTCTCAAATACATACTGACTTCAAATTAACTTCCTTACGAAATCTAAAAATCGATCCTCAAACAACAACAAAATATAAGAATCTGCTACTAGCCTGAAAATAAACCAAGAGAAAAACACACCCAACATGGGTATAATACTTCTCAAATAACAGGCTACAAATATACCCCCGGCAAACCAAGCTACCTGCCAAGAAACGGGTCGAACAACCTTAATATACGGGCCCGAGAACACGAGACAAACACTCTTAATATTGCGTGAGCGCACATTCAACCATACATCTCCTATACAATAACATAGAGCCTTCCTCGGGCATAGTAACAGTCTACTCCAGATGCAATGAATACATAACTTAGCCCATCCTAACGCCCGGCCATCACTGTGCCTGGAACCAGTATACATACCAGCTCTGCCACCTCCCCTGAGTTTCTTGACCAATGGTGAAGCATCTCGAATGTTCTTAGAGAAGGTCGTTGAAATCGCAGCGCCAAGGCGGACATGCGGCTACACCTCGAAACACAACCGCAGTTGGCAATCCTGGAGAGCGTATCTCCCGCCCTGATGACGTCAAAGGGGCTCGTCAAATCAGCAGACAGGCGGGCGTTCAAAACAGCTCCGGGCTTCGGCAATCTTCGGCAAGCTCCGACACGGGGTTCACACTGACCACACCAAGCCAATGAGCGCCAGACACACCGATGTCATTACGGCCAAACAGTGTTAGGCTGGGTTCACAATTAAAAACTTAAGAATTATGACGTGTAGCTAAGAGCTGACTTAAGAATAGAAAGTGTGTTTCTTAACGTACCGATTCGCAACAGAACTTAACAGGCCGTGTGAGGTCGTGTGGCGTGTGGGTCATGACTTAAGAAGTAACAGGTATAGCGAAATTTTATATTTTTCCGTAAGAATTAAGGGAATGAACCAATCAGAGCATTCGGGAAGTTAAATAAACATGGCGGATATTTAAATAGTATACGTTAAATACGGTGTGGTGATATATATGATGGATTCTGCATATTATGATCATTTCAAGCTGAAAAATGCTGTTAAGCATATATTTATTTTTAGTTTAACGACAGAATAGCTGTTTGAAAAGCTTTTAAAAACCCATTTGGCTGGCGAACAGGTCGTAGTATATAGTTATTACTGTTTCGTATACACGGCATATTATAATTTATAAAAATGTTAATCTGATGTAATGGAAATTCTTGCTAAAATAACAGAAATATAACATGTTTGTTACATGTACTAGTTTAGACACTTAACACATTAAAATGACTTGTTTAGAAGCATTATCTGTGTGAAGTGTTCGGTGGCTCAGAGGTTAAATTTTGGTTTGCTGACCCCAAGGTTGATGGTTCAAAAGTCACTTGGAGTTATATATTTTTAATAATTTAAATTTGTTAATTTATATTTGCACATTACGAATAAGTGAAATTTTCTTGGGTTTATACGTGCAGCCTCGGTATAATGTGATTACACCCGATTGTACGAGAACTTGTTATTCAAGTAATGAACATGGAGATGCAAATTTTTTATTTATAACATTTTTTTACATTAGTATTTCATTTATACCATTCCTTGTCGATATTCTAGACAACTGGCGCCGAAATATATTGAGGAATCCACAGCAATTTCACGCATTTGAAGAAAGCAGAATAGTCGGGTTCTTATTGGTTGGAATTAAGAATTAACACATTTATTATGAACCAGAAGTACTTAAGACTTTTTTCCGTGTGCGTGATTGACGCTTACTGCATAATTTTAGTTCTTAAGTTTTTAATTGTGAACTAGGATTTAGCGAAGATGTGAAGTACAGCAGCAAACACGCCCCGCGTCATTTTGCTGCACGAAGTCTTGAAGCTACGATGAGAAAATCTGGGCCACCATGTTGGTATAGCCATCGTTCTTTGCCAGGGATCTTCACTGTGCCTCAGCCATGTATACAACAGCGAGGTAGGAATAAATCCAAGCACACAAATTCCCCCTCGAGTGATGCATAACTTAGAAAACAGACGTAAGTATTAACATACATTGCAGAAATTAATACAGGCATAAAACTGGCAACTTTCTGTGGGCTGACTTAGATGAGACACTCGTCTCATACTCGCCCTCTTGAAGGTTACTACAGTAACCAAACACTCAGTCTAGGAAGTGGTCCAAGAAGATCTTTAGCGGAGGCAGCGGATGGGCTGGCCACTCCCATGAGAAGTCTTCAGCAATGATGCATTTGACAACGTCCAAGCAGAATTGATGGCCAAGGTAGAGCGAAGATCCAGAAGTAAGCAGTAGATGAATTCCCAGGAAACAGTGTTGAGGAGTAGAGATGCAGAACTGGCAAAGCACTCAGTCACCAGACATAAAAATAACAGGGATCTCAAAATACCCCTCCCTTAATCACTCACCTATATTTCTGAAGTCAATATGTACGCACACACAACACAGCAATAAAACCTTTATTTATTTAATGTCAAGACTTAGCGACGGAAAGATGGCCAAGAATTAAACCGCATTAGAATACCTGTTAATATTAAAAACATATGCTCTAAACAGTTCTTGGAGACTGTGGATCTTGGACCAATATCGTTACTGGAGTCCAAAACTTTAATCTGTTTTGATGGCCAGGCCAGTTGGGAGCCAGTTTAGCAGCAAAATAGTCCAACTTACAACCCAAAAAATTACTAGCTACTGGAACCAGATCGCCTACAGAAAGACTAACAGGAACCCTTTTAGCATTGAATCAACCTTCCAGCATAGAATGATACGATTTTAGGTTTTCAGTCATCTATCCCCATAATTCTCTAAGGTTTTTAGGATCTATGGTCTCCAACTCTGGGCTTTGGAGAGCCCAGGCAATTAATAATGGGTGCCACAACCTGCGACCCAAAAACAATTCAGCTGGACTGTACCAAGTGGAGGTATTGGTAAAGCTATTCAAACACAAATTCAAGAATGGCATCACTCTACCCATTTCCGATGAGAATTATCCTGAAAAGTTCTTAAAGCAATCTTAAGATTACGGTTGTACCTCTCAGCCAAATTACACTGTCGATGATATGGAGAAGTTTGAACCAATTTTATTTCCCATTAAAGCAACACAAGGGCACGGTCTACCGCAATGTTCATCATCATTATTTTATTTTATATTTGTGTCATATATTTTTCATATTTTAGACACAAATAATGACTAAATTTTGCTCTCATCAAATTTTTTTAACTCTCACAGTTTTCGCAAAATAGCTTGTTAAAGTCATATTTTGAATGTTTCCATTTTAACGTCTACATTAAAACTAACCCATATACCACATTAAAAAAAACTCAGTGGATAAAGACATTGAAGGCAACAATGACATACTCATAAAAATAAAGAATAAAAGTTATTTGAATTTTTAAAAAAATGCTGAAAATTAAAATTTAAAAACTTCAATAATTTTTTTAAATACAAATAATTTCTATTCTTTATTATACACAATCGTTTTAGGGTTAATAATAAACCTAACCTCACCTAATTCTTGCAGTACCAACTCTATGTGCTGCAGGTGTTCCTCAAAATTTTGACTATAGGTGCAATCATCATCTATATAATGTGAACACAAAGTCATAATGAAATTTTTCCTAGCACATGTTGAAGTATCCTTGACATAGCTTGGAGTCCAATGTTCACGCTCTTGGGCATTCGAATCCAACGGTATAATCCTCAGGGGTACAAAATGACAATGGAGCCCTAGACTCCTTATGCAATTCACACTGATGAAATGCAGAATTAAGATCGAAAATTGTGAAGTACTTCGCCTTATCTAGATACAGAGACACAGTATTTACTACCAGTACCAGATAAGAATCATGCTAAATATGAGCATTTACACGACGGTAATCACACAACATGCGGTATATACCTGGAGATTTTTATGGATGATGAATGCAGGACTAGTATACATACTATTCTATTCTTTAATTATACCTCGAGAGAGTAGATCTGAAATGAGAGCTTTAAAGGCTTTCATTTTGAGAAGAGACACCCTATAAGGGACAGAACTCAATGGTCCAATAATCTGCACAGGAGTTTTTGTATACTGACCCATCTGACTAGTTATGAGATGAATATATTTCTCCTGACGTTGCAGTAAATGAAACTGTTGTCCTTCAGTATGTTAACAACCATAACCTGCTTAGCGTCAAATGGCTGATGTTACAGAGGGATCACCACAGGACATAAACTAAAACTTAAGCTTTTCTTACACACGTTAAGAACTGCATGGGTTTACCCCAAAAAATCAAGATCCAATATCATACTGTGTGACAATGATGTAATTACTAGGAAACTACATTTCCTGCAAAAACTGGTCGATTATAATTTTAAAAGTGACAACAACATCAGAATGAATATTGCCCCCATCAGCTAGGGGAATTGAAATTTGAGGTCCCAGCAACAACTTTATTCTTCCTACAGGTAAAGATCGCAATAAATTATTACACAGTGAATGACTTATCAGAGATGTCGAAGTACCCGAATCGATAAGAGCCGGAAGTATCTGATCACATATTCCTACTGAAACAACCAGTAATCCAGCATTTATTTTACTAGAAATGTGGTCCACCACGTGAATCCCAAATGTCTTCCCTTTTACTGTACCGTACATTGTTTCTAGAAATAGCTCTCCTGCTTACAAAAAAATCAGATTACAGATTTCCCTTTATTGTCAATAGGAGAGGGTTTCTCCTCCCCTGATGTTCCTTGAACATTCCTTAGACATGGCCTGTTCCGACAAACTCAGAACTCTACCCTGCCCCTGCGCGAACTGACTTCCTGTTCTCATAATACGCCAAAATCATGTTTCTGAAGTATGGTTGCCTTTTGAACAAATATTGCTCCTTCCTTTAGGTTTTTCCTGACCGCCTTTATTCAGTCGCTCACTTGCCCCTGAAAACAATCCGTTTTAACAAGTTCTACTTCTGTAACCAAATCTAAAATTTCCTTTAAAGTTTTCTGCTGAGAAGTGTGTACAAAAAAAAATTCCTTGCAATAAATTATGGAACATAATACTTGTCAAATATTCTTCATTGCAGGGAAAACATAATCTTTATAATAACCACCTTATGGTTCCTAGAACAAAATCCCGCATAGATTCTCCAAACTTCTGATGTGTCTGTGTAATTATTAACTGTAATTGGCTAATTTTCAGAGGTGAATAAACAGTCTTCAAAATTGACTAAAGAGTGTTGAAAAAATTTATGTTTAATCGTGTATGGGAATGACTTAGGGTAAGATTTTAAATGGTTTAAATCGATATGATTTCGTTTGTCAAAATATTCTTGAGTAAAGTCTAGGTTCGTAAAAATTTTAATTTCATAGCGTTTTATATCAATGTGAGGCCAATATATAAATCTCATTGACAGACAGTACAAATTGAACACTTGAACTGTTTTTAGATTGTAGTTAACATTTCCTACTTTCATGGATTCTTAAGCAGCCTGCAGCTATACAATGCTGCATTACGCAAAGCAGACTGCTGGGTTGGGAACAGCTTAATTTCAATCATATTTAAAATATTAAATAGTGAAAATTAACACACTTATGGCCCAATTTAATGTTTTACATAATTAAATATCCTTGTAGTGATGAAAACAGACCACAAATTAAAGCAGTAAGTAACATACGAGCTCAGAGCTATGATAAGAGAGTTGTGAATCATAAAGTATCAGTCATACATTTTCATAACGAAATACGAGGTTTCATTAGAAGTGCACGTTAAAAGCACATTTCATGATCCATTAATCTGCTTTTCCATAGTGTTTATTTTTGCTTGCCCATTGAAAGTTGCCGTGGGCCTATGACCAATAACTACAGTTAGTTTTCACACTAAACGGAAAAAAATTAACAAAATAATTTTTGAAATAAAGGCATGTCAGAAATAAAATTATAATACTTAGGAACTGAAGTAATTTTTGAGATTTGGTAAGAAACCATTTATTAGTACTTAAATGATATGCATAATAATCTTGTGGTCACTGGGGTGAAATGTGAAACCCATTTTTAAATAAATAGATTTCCATTATTTTAATAATAAATAACCATTTTAAGGATATTTATTAATAATTATGGTTATTTAATTTGCTCAGATAATAAAAAAAGGATTAGGAAGAAAATGTATATTTGTAACATTAACCAGTAAAACATACGGTTATTCACAACGTAGCAGTTTTTCTTAAGACATCCGGACACTACAAATTTCACTTAAAATTACTTTTTCCTTATCTGAAGTACATTATTAATTCCAAAATTTATTCTTAACTACCCAGTGTGACATCAAGCTTGGAAGGCGAAGGCAAAATGGCATTAAGTTATTACGTTACTGTATAATACATACAGGACGGTATTCCGAAACGTTTATCTCAATCAACATACATAAAGAAACGTTGGTTATATGAAGATTATGTTTGAAGCAGGTCGAGAGAGAAGCCCGCTGCTCACAGAAAACTGAGCTTCGTTACCATCTGAAAACACTGCGCAGCTGAAGTCATAAATCATCGCTCAGGAAACTGGAAGGTGTTCCCACGTCTGAAGGGGAGCGGTGTTTGTGCCGGGGGGGGGGGGAGGCACTGGCTGTCAATTGAAAAGCAGCCTCAGAAAACATTACGTAAAAAAATGTCGTTCATTACTTGCGTGAGGAGGTCGCATCAATAACCAGTCGATGCGTAAACATTGGCTTTGAATATTAATCAGTCGGGAAAGTCAATGTTAGTGAAAATATTTTAATAGTGTATAGAATTAGATATACTTCTGTACAAACTCATTTGCTTTCTCCTTCATTTATCCGTCACGTACCTACGCAAGTAAACACTCTGATTGAAGCATGAATAGATTCCACAATTGTACCGGCATAGCTGGCATGATCTCCAGGGCACTGGCAGATAATTGTGACGAAGAGGGTAGCGATAATTCAAAGCTTTTGTCCTTCAAACCAATGATTCCATGCAAGTGATGCTTACAGTCCTGCATATTTCGCCTCACGAAGAATGTTGCCAAGTGAACTTGTTCCACATATATTATGATCGTCAGGTTCACCATGTTTGTAGAAATTTGGTTCCTTGAGAGCCAATGATTGAGCTCGACTAACTCGTCATGGAATGTGCAAGAAGATTAACAATTATGACTGTGTGCATCAACCCTGAAGTCGCCCTTTTCAATAAATGGTCTTCCTTAAGTTAATTAACTAAACGAGTGATAACTATGAGGTTTGAGATTAATAAACAACGGAAGAAAATTTAAAAATTGTAAACTGTTGCATTCTTTAATTGGGAGAGAACGTTAGGTAGCACTGTATCGTTGGGTTACCTCTGTGCAGAAGGAAAGTTTCAGTGATAACATTCACTGTATAAAAAGTGCCTAACCTCTTAGTTCAAAGAGCCACCTCGCTCGCCTTGCTTCATTTATAGGTACATATGTTGTTGTCAGGTGGGCGGTCGAATTAAGAAATCACATATTCCTGAAGAACTAAATCACCCTGCTGTGCTACCGGCCCTTGGCCAACTGATCAAACAATTAATAGTAAAGAACATGTTGTAACCTGTAACACAGAACCTCAGTTTGTGCAAGCAGCCCAGCAACAGCAATTTAGATTCATTGTGCTAGAAACACTATCTGTCAAACTCTGAAGAAATGTGCGACCTGCTGTAGTCAACATGCTACTACTGCTACCGAGAAGATCGTTGACCGTCGAAAATTTAGAGTTTGTGATTCACGTCTATTTTTGTGTTGTGGATTTGACTATAATGGTCCATTTCTGATTTGGCATGCTTGTAAGGGATGCAGTAAACATTATTTATAGTTAATGTAGCAATATTTGTATGTATTTCGGCTAAGGCCGTTGACATTGATTTGGTGAGTGACAAGACCTCTGTGGCTTTTGTGGCTTCCTTTAAGGGCTTGGGTGCGAGTTTCTACATGTCTTGCAAAAATTATTTTTAAAACCCAAACCCGGGCCTATATCGTAGAATCCCTTCGTAACTTTCTTACACATAGTATTATCTTTATACGTTTATTTATATAAATGACTCTGGACTTCACGGTTACCCTAAAAACATTTATAATCGAAACGAAACTACTCCTTCCAATACTTTTCTTACGGCACTACGTCGCCGGCAGGTGAAAATATTTTTTTGTGGCCGTTGTGGGCATTATTTTGCAAAATCGCTAAGTAATTTATTCCGCGTTATAACTGTTGATTTTCATGGTTTTTTCATAGCATTCCTTGGAGTAGTAAATGAAATATTGTACGAAACATGAAATTTTTACTGTAAACAAAGGCAGGGATTGTCCAGACGTCACGAATGGCCACGTGCTGGAAGTTCAGCGCTTTCTTCAAGAGATCGCGTGCTGGTCGAACAGGTTTTGTGTAGGATCTAGGTCCTCAGTAACGCAAGACGAGAGAAAAAAATGAGGAGTGGAAGGAAGAGAATTTCGAGGAAAATAAAACTTGAGTTATTGTAAGTAATTCGTACCACGTTAAAGTAAGAAAAAAAACAGAATGATTAGGAATTTTAATGAAAACCAATTAGGTCTATCACAGTTTAAACTCAGGAATCCCTGAAATATGCATTATAGGGCGGTTGTAAAAAGTCACGAGGTTAGTCTGGGAAGGTCAAAAACGTCAGTTTGAGCGCACAAAATGTAACCCGATTATAATGCGTTCTATTTTTATTTATTTATTTACATAACCTCTCTCTCGTATTTCTAGCGCTTACTAGAGTGGAGTTGTCATAAATACATAAGAATAGATAGGTTATAACTTGTTACAAATACTTCAAAATTCAAGACTGACACAAATACATAAAAAACAAAGCAAATTCAAAATGTTATACATATACATAACGAACAATTTCAAGTTTTCAAAAATACATTGAAATGACTGCAAGTAGTCAGAGAATTTTAAAAGTTGGGTGCAAACATTTATATAGTATACCCCTTCAAAAATGTGTATAAACACATTTATAAAAGAATGGCACTTATGCAGCACAATAGAAGACTTCATTTACAACAGTGTTTACGTAATCCATTTAGGTTTTTTACTCTCTTCCTTCTTTTTTTGTTGTTACATGTAAATGTTAGATCTTATTTCAGATTAGTATCAAGTAAATATAGACTACAATTTTATAACGGCTTAGCAAACAAATTTGTAATGTACATATTGCAAGAACCTTTGGCTCATTGAGGCCCGTGGTTTATAAATAAATAAAAAAACTTACAAGGTTAAAAATAGCGACGAAACAACTCGAAACTAATACAAATACACCCCCTCTCCCCCACACACTCGCACAATCTACACACACACACACCAATACACACACACACACCAACACACACACACACCAATACACACACACACCAACACACACACACATACATGCATATATATATATATATATATATATATATATATATATATATATATATATATATATATATATATACTGCCCTCGTCGCATTTAGTAAAGTATTTAATTTGTAACAAATAGTAGTATATATAGTAGTACATAATATACATCAAATTTTATGTTATCTATTATTTTATAAATAATGTAATATTATACAGACGTAAAATATAAGTAAAGTTAACGAGTTAAATATGCATTACGTACTTTTGTCG
>PNEQ01072200.1:0-11002 GCA_003012365.1 Medauroidea extradentata
ATTTTACATACGTGATTACACTTTCCTTAGCCCTGAATGCTCTCGCCTGTCACACATTACCCTCAAATTGTTAACGGAAATTACTTGTATTTATGGTGCAGCCCACCGCTCGTAAATTAATGGTTTTTTACACATTAATTACAATTGAAAATACATCTACTTTAATTGAAAGTGTCCTGCTGCACTTCTGCTGCGGTCTGCACCAACATAGAGGTGTTGAGTCCCGGTTTTATGACTTACATATAACTCCCACGTCTTCTCTTATCTCTAACACACGGCGATCTTGACGCACTGTA
Organism: Medauroidea extradentata; assembly: GCA_003012365.1. NCBI lineage: Eukaryota > Metazoa > Arthropoda > Insecta > Phasmatodea > Phasmatidae > Medauroidea > Medauroidea extradentata. The sequence continues at coordinate 297 of PNEQ01072200.1, forward strand.
TCAGGCAAGCCAGGTTTCCCCAACACTAGGCGACGCCCCCTCATTATAACTAGTGCCCCACGAAGCATCTCGGGATCACATTAGACATATGCTGACGTCGAAAAACGTGTATAAACGTATTTAAGAAGTTACGAAAGTTAAGTTTACGGTTACGTTACGTTTATGCCAACATGAAACCACAATTCTGCACAACAAACAAATTTAGAAAAAAAGAAAGGGATAGGGTGGGTAGGCCAAGTACCTTACAACGGCGGGCACATATAGCTGAGAAATGAAACACAGTATCCTTGCAATTCAGATACAAAGCAGTGTATGGTTCTAAAGTGGCAGTGTATGATATATTACATAACTAAATCAGTTTATAGTTTGTTAAATATTTTAACTAGAAGGAGTAGAAGAGTTTTTCTTTTAGTGGGCATAGTGTTATTGCATTGACATCTACACTTATATAAAAGTTAGTCATGAATGACAAGTCATACCTACACCAAAACATGAAATACATATGACTTACATGTTTCGACTTGAAATATAATCATTTAAAAATAATTAGTATTAAGTAACTTATGCCATATTTCCATTTACTATGTGTCACTATGTAAGTAACTTACTAACAAATATTCAAATTATGTCCAATATCTAAAATACTGGCATATTCTAACTGTGCCAAGGTACACTCAGACCCCAAAACGACACTAGATTGTAACAAATTACTAACACTGGGAGTGACAAAAGGCTAGGGGAAGATGGGACTTCAGCCGAAAGACCCAAGGGTCAGCAAAACTCCAAGATTCTTAATACCAAATATATTGTTCCCTTTTTGATTGCAATGACAATAAATTAACATACGAAATCAACCACAGTCACCTATCCAAATTCAAGTAACTAGTCAAGGGAAGGGAACACACAATATGACAATGGTTTACCGCAGTAGTGTCCATCTTACCGTGTCATTCGACGGAGAACAGGATGTGGCTCGGCCCGAGCTACACAAGCAACTGAACTCTTACCCTTGGGTCGGCACGAAAGGAGTGGCAATGAAGGGGAGATGGGACATGCACATGCAGTGCAGAGCCGGAGAGAAGGGAGGGAAGGGGTATTGCTTATGGGAAGGCTTAAACATGCTGTCCAATTACCAGTCACAACGGGCATTCAGTCAGATATGTTGAGCAGCACTGCACACATTGACTGCAGTCGACTGAACTCAGTGCACATTGAACGAGTGCTGCGTGTTCCAGACCCCACCTGCACTTGCCAAGTCCAATGATTTTTCATATTCCAATGGTGACTTGCACTCGCAGGGTGCACACCGCAGCCAAGTTTCATTGCACTGGCTATAGAGACAGTGTGGTTGTTCGAGTGCAGGTATGACGACGACCTGTGATGTGTAAACAATAGGTAAATAATTACTATGTTTTTTCTGTAATTAACTGACAGTCTGACATTTGAATAATATAAAACTCTTGATATATCGCGAAAATACAGTTATCTTGGTAATAGTGTTTGTTATTACAATGATGATAAGGTTAGTAACGTCAAGTGGTTCGTGAGTACTTAACTGCTGTTAGTCCTTGGAAAAAATGGTGAAACTGGAGAAAAAATAACATTGAATATGTCATGGACCTGTATTTCAGCTTTTAATAATGTCTGGGTATAAAAAATGCTTTGTTGAAAATAATTTTTTGTCACTAATGTTTTGCAATGAAAGTGCCGCATATTCTCGTTGTTAGGGCATAAACAATATAAACTTGTTGGCAATCAGTGACAACACCACTTTACAGTTTACTGTGCGCACCGAGTGCACACTCAGTGTAGGCCATTAGAGTATGCCATATGACCTTAGTTGTGTTAGGAAATCAGTTCACTAGTGTATTTGGAAGAAATATTGCTGTGGTAATGTTAACTGATTTGCTGTCACTGTATTAACAATCATAACATATCACAAGTGGAAAAAGCGCTACATTTATTAATTGTAAAGTACCTACTAAAAATGTAAGGTTGACATATACACTTTTGCTCATATGTTTTCAAAGGACACGTGTCTTAAAACAGAAATACTGTAAATTCTACTCTGTAACCAAATCAGTATGAAACTGCTAATCCATTTAAAGCATAGCTTGACCCAGTTGGTATATAAATGTGACAGGCAAATTTCATAAAGATCAGGCCTGGCCCCAACTGTTGCAAGGTTTGCAGTACTGTGCTCAAAAATCATTGTTGACTGGCCCAAGGGTTGGGCACATACTTTTGTACTCTCCCTTAATGAACATCACTGAATTAGAGGGTAGTAAGTACAATTATGAGGTTAAGTCAAGCACTTGATGAACGGTTTCGACTCAGAGTTAAACTAACTGTTGTACATAATAATTATTGTCACTTTATAGTCTGGCTCATGTAACTTTTCCATATTTTGATGCGTCTCTTCTGAGAAATTTGCCTGGCACTTCCATTGTTTTTTTGAATCATTAAACCTACCTGACGTCCTGAAAAAGCACAGTCTCCACAATCCTGCTTACAGGCACAATTCTCAGAAGTGAACTGTCAAAATATGGAATTCTTACACCAGACAGACTATAGTGCTGCTGTGTGCATATTTGTCTTTGTGATGTATTGATGTTTTTTTTTTTTTTACTTTCATTTTCAGTATGGAAATCAAGGAACGGCTTTCAACACATTTGCCTACAATTATTTAGTAAGTAAATTACTTTATTTTAATTTGATCTGGTAGTGTAGTTTCTAAAATAAAAATTAGCTTGTGAAATCATATTCCTCTATAAAATGTATGTACAGTGAACCCTCGATAACTCGGACCTCGATGTCCCGGACTTCGGATAACTCGGACAGAATTTTTAAAGAATTTTAATTATTTTTGGTTAAAAGACATAAAAATTATTTCTGCTGGATTTAAATTCACCCCATTATATTTTAGAACTTTAATAATCCCACAGTAAATATCTGGCAAGTCCTGTGTGGTAAAATGTTGCTAGCGAGGCGCGCGACATGTGAGTAAAGCTGCAACGCAGCAGGCTGACCTCTCACCTCTTTATCTTTCCTCCCTCTTCGTCCTGCGAGCCAGGCACGCATGTGTGTGTAAATAAACATTTCAATGTGGTGCTTGTGAAATGACGGTAACTACGGGTTATAATGACACACAAACGGAAAATTATTTTGTTCTGGTATGTACAATGAATATAGGATTGCAAAACAAATTGTCCCGGACATTAAATAGAAAAATTAAAAATCATTGCTTTGCATTGCGATGTAGAAAAATTGGTGAGAAGGTTTTACGCCCCTTTAACAACAATGTTTTCAAGAGCCGATGTGGGTGGTGAAAGAACAACACAACATCCATGCCCAAGCCGGACACAATGAGTCACGCTTGCTTGTTGATGATGCTCTGTTGATAACGTAACGGCATCTGGAGAGTTGTAACGTTTTAAGCGTGAATCGGATTTGTTATATAAACTACTTCACGGTAAATAATAACGTGCATGTAATGGACCGTAAAATGTAAATGTCTTATGCGGGATAATTTTAAACGATTTTCAATGAGTGATGCACGTGAATGGATAAGCAAGATTTTGTAGTCTTAATTTTTCCATTTTACTATACACCGACAAAATCTTTTTCTTTATTTTAGAAGAAATGTTCACGTTACGAACGAGTAAATATAGACAAAAATGTACATTTGTTATATTCTACACCAAAAAAAAAATTAGAAGTTAATTTTTTGAAAATCCCTTATAATGGCCGCACCTCATTTTTTGGCCCTGAAATTTGGTCAAAAATATGCGGCGATTACGCGAGCAAATACGGTAACTCTGTAGAACATGATTAAAATTTTATTGCTTTATAATATGACAATTTGTGTAAGAATACAGCTGTAAATTGTGTGTTCTATGATGCAATTTACATACATTAAATTAAATTTTAAAATTAGTAGTGTTAAAATATGTTTACATAATGTACAGTACAGTTAATTACAGTACCGTTTTTATTCATGTGTACGAGGAAAATTATTTGTATACCTTTGTAACTTTGAAGGAGGGTAGAGTAACTATCAGGCTAGCAGTTGGCTGCTGCCCCTACGCTGTGACATACGGACGTAAGGCATTTTTCAATATAAACACCTAGTGTGAGATGCATGTGGTCACATGCGGCGTTTGTATTGCACGAGACTGTACTGGTTGACCTTGACTACTTCCGCTTGCAACCTCCCTAGCTTATCTCCAACGATCATTTATCTCTCTCACACGTGCACGCACATTGGCTGTCGCCAGCCAGACGAAAACTTTTATGTGATAGAAGGGTGCCTGGTGCCAGCTTCTAGCACAGAGATAAAAAAAAGGATCAGCTAGAAGTAGCAGCATAAAAAATAAATAAAGATCTGACTGCCCACATTGTTTGACATTATTTTATAGTCTTCCACGTTACGTTAATTTTCCCACTGCATGATGGCCCTCCCGTAACTTGATACAATAGTTACGTACAAAACAGTATTTATTGCAGCCTCTTTTGCTTATAGAAATAATAGCGTATTAATTTCTTCACATTTCTTGTGATTAATGACTGATTACCCCACCTCTCCGGACACCACTCGATAACACGGACAAATGGTAACTTGGACAGCTTCTCCCCCCTTTAGTCCGAGTTATCGAGGGTTCACTGTAAGTGTGCATGTACTCGCATGCATTTCTCCAATAAAGAAAATCCCTGTTTTGTTACAATATTTTTTAAAAAGTACAATACATTTAATTTAATGAACAACGGTACCATCCTTTCTTCTCTTGTGTCTGTATAGCTCAAGAAAAACATAAATATAAAGAGGATTCTTTTTTTGCATGGTAACGATACAGTATATTTTATTGTGTGTAACAAACAAACTACAGCAACATATGTTCAGGGGGTCTATTTACTAACTTTTAAGGTAACCTTAACTTGAGAGTTACGGGCAGTCACCTTAACATTTGCCATAAAGCATTTTGCTTACCTTAACGTGAAGGTGAGCAACCATAACTTAACAGATAGGTACTAGGGTGGTGTTAACTTACTGGCCTGCTGTAACTATGTTTACACATGTGTGGAAATCATGGCTCATTAATGAGGTTGTTACGTTTCGTAGTCGGAAACGACAATAGTCAAATGAAATTATATTGGATTTGCGAAAAATTCACCGTAAGTTAAATCAATTTTTGTTTAAATGGAAACATCATAAAGTTGATGTGTATATTCTTCATAAATAATATTCGTATCTGCCGAGTGCCGAGCCATATTTTTTATGTATTTATCGGTGTTGCTTATTCAAGATATTTATTGTAAACAGCTCACGTTTTGTTATTAATTAACAAATATCTGTGTTATAAGCTAAGGGTTGGCTGTTCAAATTGTGTGTGGATACACGTATTCTATGTCAGGCAGACTTGCTTGAATAATCGTGTATGTTAGCTTTTTTTTATCGCTGCTGCGTAAAATAAGTGTGTTTGATTGTGCTTTTAAGTTACGCTTCCCAAATTAACCATTAGAATTAAAATCAGAGTTGGATACTAGCTAGGTTATAGTTTAGAAAATTGCACGTCAGTACAATAACTTGAAGCCTTGTTAAGCCACTTAGAGAAAACACTTTGCAGATTATTTTATATTGCTACAGTTAAACATTTATTTGTTTGAAAATTAACTTTGAGCCAACCATCATATTTTTATATAGTCTACAGATGTCACAAAGTCACCCCTGCTTACAGTAAGTTATATGTAAAAGTTCATACAAAATAAAATTTACACCCTATGTAAAACATCATTAACATGACTGTGTCAACTACTGTATTTGTAATAATAATAACACTCTTGCAATTGTGCTGACGCCTGCAGACAACTACTTATCTTCTCAATTGTTTTCCCTTAACAAGTGCTTCCTGAACTGCCGCACACACCTTGCTGTCACCAAATCATCCTGCAACGCATTGCACTCTCTAATTGTCGTCACTAATACGGACTGCCCTCCCTGTTCTGACCTTCACCATGTTCTGTGTATCCAACCACTGTTTTTACATAGCTATGTACGCTGTGCTCACAAATCATTTTGACTTGCCCAAGGGTTAGCCACATACTTTTGTACTCTCCCTTATACTGCAATGCACAGCACTGAATTAGAGGGTAGTACAATTCTGAGGTCAAGTCAAGCACTTGCTGAATGGTTTCAAGTCAGATTTAAACTGTCTGTTATACATAATAATTATTGTCACTTTATAGTCTGTATCATGTAACTTTTCCATATTTTGATGTGTCTCTTCTGAGAAATTTGCCTGGCACTTCCATTGTTTTTTTGAATCATTAAACCTACCTGACGTCCTGAAAAAGCACAGTCTCCACAATCCTGCTTACAGGCACAATTCTCAGAAGTGAACTGTCAAAATATGGAATTCTTACACCAGACAGACTATAGTGCTGCTGTGTGCATATTTGTCCTTGTGATATATTGATGTTTTTTTTTCCTTTCCTTTTCAGTTTGGACATCAAGCAGGGGCTATAGACAATTTTTTTGTAAGTAAATGACTTTATTTAAATTTAATCCTGTAGTGTAGTTTCTAAAATAAAAATTAACCTGTGAGATCATATTCCTCTATCAAATGTATGTATATTTGTATGTACTCGTATGCATTTGTCCAAGAGGGAAAATACCTGTTTTGTTATATGTTTTTAAAAGTACATTTAATTTAATGAACAACGGTACCATTCTTTCTTTTCTTGTGTCTGTATAGCTCAAGAAAAACAGTAACAATTTAGTATATTTTATTTAGGGATGTCAAATTCGATTCTTCGATACCTCGATACCACCGATTCCTTATATAATTTAGTGCAAAGGATATCGAGTTTCCCTCCCCCCTCGATTGTTAACTAATATTATATTTATTTTATCTTTACCATCAGAGGTTTGTTTAGTCATTGTAAAATACGTAATCTTTGAGAGAAAAAATATATAAATGTTTTGTTGTAGTTCGTACTTAAAAAAATAGGTCTAAATGGAAAATAAAGTAAGGAACTTTACATTTTACGTACTTGCGTTCGCTGTGTTGATAATAAAATTCAACGTAAATAGGAATCCAAGCCACAGATTTAATTGAAACATGGTTGACGTTTTCACAGATATTTAGATGCCAAAACAGATTAACGGAAAACAAGCAAATTTTTGCGTAATTTTTAAGAATTGGACTTCCAAAATGATTATTAAGATACACATCTGTGGTGCCATAACGTATTTATTTTATGAGCCATAGATAACTGACATCCACTTGTGATGCGACACTTTGTTTACACTCTGTTGCATGATAGTGCACCGTTCTATAATCTTTCCGAACACCGTAAAAGTGCAAAGTAGTGCGTCAAGCAGAGGGACATTTTGTTCATTCATAGATGAATGTCTACTTCACGTCATGCTATCTATGGACCATAGACCATTTTTGTTTTAATAAACATCGTGCATGTGGGTAAAGTTTAAACTTTTGAGTGGTTTGGTTTTAACTGGTTAGTTATCGAAAGCGAATAAAATGTGTAGCAATGTGTGGAATTATTTCACACTTGATGAACAAGATATCAACTACTCATTTTGTAGTTTGTGCCCGGCACGAATTTCACGAGGTGGAGTGAGTCACATGACTAGTTACTTGATTAAACATTTAAAAAGGCATGACGAGTATAAGTAATATGCCAATAGTGTAGGGTCAGAAGATCAGTTGGACAATCCGTATAGTAGCAAAACATTGAGTGTTTCCTGCAAATCAAAATGTTCGGAAGAGGCATCCACATCTTCAAAATGCCTAGGCCTAAATAAAAAATTTAAGCAAGAACAGAAGCAGCCGACCCTGACAAGTCTATGGGAGAAGAAGACAGCATTTAAACCAGGTGATCCACGAGCTACAACTATCACTCAGATTATTGCAAAAATTATATGTTTGGATAATCGTCCTTTTAGTGTAGTTGAGGACAGAGGATTTAGACTTTTGGTGGAAAACCTTGAGCCACGATATAAAATGCCATCTAGAAATACCATTCCTGGGAAAGTTATTCCAGAGCTATATTCTCAGACAAGAGAAAAATTTCAAGAACTGCTGGAGCATTCAGATCATGTTAGTTTTACCACTGACTTATGGTCATCAACTTCTAATGATGACTATCTTGGACTCACAGCTCATTTTGCCACTGATGACTTCAATCTTCACCATATCTGCATCGAGGTTGTACCATTTCCAGAGGTTAGTCACACAGCAGTGCATATTAATTAGTTTTTGAAGAAAACATTAACAGATTGGAATTTGCAAGATAAGGTGGTTGCAGTTGTGAGGGACAATGGAAGAAATGTTGTTACTGCCTTGGAAATGTCTGGGCGTCGTCATTTTCCTTGCCTAGCTCACACATTACAGCTGGTTTTGAAGAATGGGCTTTTCAATGCAAAGCAAGTAAATACATTAATCGCAAGTTGTCGAAAGAATGTCGGACATTTCAAACACTCTGAACATGCGTACAAAATTTTATGCAAAGCTCAGGAGGCAGTGAAATGCAGTAAACACTGGTTAATCCAGGACGAAGTGACAAGGTGGAATTCCACTTTACACATGCTGTCGCGGATGTATGAACAGAAACATGTCTTGTCTATTGCAGCAGTGGACCTAAAGTTGCCTTGTGAATTATCTGCACATAGCTGGAATCTCATGGCACGTGTTATTGACTTGCTGAAGATATTTGATCATGCAACATTTGCGGTGAGTTCATCGAAAGTTGGTGTATCAGAGGTCATCCCAATTGTTAACAGTATCAAGAAGGAACTCTAGAAACCTGCACCAGTTGGCTCGGGCATTCAGGGAATTGTTAATGATCTGAAAGTTTCTCTCCAGCTGCATTGTGGTGATTTGGAGAATGAGACATTGTGTGCAGTCTCAACACTTTTGGACCCCAGATTCAAGGGATTCGTGTTTTCTTCTCCTACATCTGTAGGCATTGCACGAGAGAAGCTGATACTGGCAGTGGAATGTACAGATACTTCTTTGAAAGTTACACTTCAGCAATTGGTAAGTAGAATTTAAAATTAAAGATTTGCTGTCCTAATCCTACTTTACAAAACAATTACTGTAATGTACAACTTTAGATTTGATTACAATTGTTTTGCAATTCCAACAGGTTAGGCCGAATAGTACAAACACAGTTGAGTCAACTGGGCGAGGGCTCAGTGTGCGGAGTTTTTACTCCACCATTAGGGAAAATGTCAGTGTTGTCGAAAATTCTGAACTGACTGCTACAGCTGAAGTAGACAGTTACCTCAGAGAACCTGTGTTGCATAGCTGCCAACTCTTACGATTTTCCCGTACAATGTACGATTTTGCGCCCTATTGTACGGTTGTACGATTCATGTGAATTATTGTACGATTTTCAAGCTTTCCAATTTTTTTCCCCGTTTGCTTAGTTCATAAAGAAATCTGGTACTAAAATCCCATAACCTGGTACAAAAATCCCATAATTTCGGTACGGTAATGTGGTATGTATATCTGACTTACAGTGTGGTATATAATAAAGAAAACTGTAATATTGTAGTTTCGGGAACTAGCGTGCTTTATTTATAGCCATTGTACTATATTGTTCACTACAGAGTACCATATTATTCATACATCGTACGAACGCATTCCGAACTTTGCCGAACACACCCGATCGATTGCAGTTGTCTTCTTTGCTAAAAATGGCTGTCGTGACTCGTGCAAACAAAAGTCACAAGACTGTTTTAATTTGAAGTGGCATTCCAATTTACCGTTTCCGTGTAGCAATTGCTCAAGAACATGCATAAAATCTTGTGAACTGCAAGAAACTATAGTTTAATTCTTATTTTTCCAGCAAATGTTGAAGCGCACGTCGTAGTTGCGTAGTGTTTGTAAACATGGTTTTTGACCAGGTTAAATGTATCATTTTGTTATTGTGACAGCGTATTTTAGTGCCGGTAATTGTATCGACGTCGCATATTTAAAAGTCGTAAAATGTAGGAATACTGCAACTTTCATATCTGGTAAATACAACTTTGCAGTTTTTACAATGACGTTTTTATACAATTGCCAAACCGTGCGCATGTAAAAACTGTTCAAAAATTTAGAGTATGTGTTATTGTATAAGAAATTAAATACTCGCATATCTGCACGTTCAGTGATGTACAATTTATTTCTTGAATCCACAGTATTTGCAGTGTCGGAGAGTTGTGGTTAGATGTGAGAAGTGTGATTAAATTGCCTAATTTGCACTCTTAAGAATTTTTCGTGCATTTATGGAACCGTGAAAGAGAATTTAAAAGCTGTATTACCAAAATTGTAACGTAGGGGCCTATCTACTGATGTATTAAAATTGGTAAAGTTTGTAAACTTGCAGAAACCAAAACTACCTCTAGTAGGTTTATTTAGATGTGTATGTTAAGCACAGAACAAAATGTGAGCAAAATAAATTGAGTTATACACAAATTGAAATAAATGCATAAGAGGAAAATAAAAAAAAACTAGGGCACCAAAAAGGCCAAGTACTTCACAACCCCCCAGTGAAATTTATTAAAACGAAGCTTAACGGATTTCACTACCCTTTGAATAACACAGCACTGGCAATGCACCCATCTAGTATCAGCTCACATGGAACGGCTCACCTTGTCCTGTTAGGGCCTGTTCCTAGGGGATTAATACCAGTGGATAGTG
>PNEQ01072201.1:0-14483 GCA_003012365.1 Medauroidea extradentata
GCCAGCATCCCAGTTTACATAAGTTTCCCACTCGTTGTATGACAAAAACTCCTGTAACCACTGAGTTTAATCCTATAGTAACAAAAAATTGGAACGTTAAGTTAATTTGAAATACCATCTCTAAAAAAATTATTTAACAAAATATTTTAACTATTTTTATAGCTTCCATTACTGATGTACTATTGTCATCCACTTAATGGAAGTTGTAACGTTTGCTTACTTCTGTTTACATGCTTAAGTATTTTAATAATTTGTGTAAGAGAAGGCAAGTATGTTGTCTTAACTGCGCCAAATAAAGACGATATTATTATTATTATTTAAATACCTAATACAAGGCAGATATCATGTCGACACATATACTAACCGCAGTAACGTCATAAATTAGGACGTGTTTGCCACTGTGTTACAGTAGCGTACGTGACGTTTAGTACAGACAATGCATATACGCCGGGGACAGATCTGGCGCACACACAGTACGTGAACAGCCTAGTTTGGCAACAATGGTACAGCCTACGAACTGAATGGTGTGATGGAAAGAGACCGATAACCGCCCAGGGGGAGGGGTGGGAGTCGGGAGATGTGGGGAGGGGTGTGAGGAGTTGACTAACACCACGTGATCAAGTATGCGAGTGTGCTGCTCTCCTTTGTGGATCCGCGGAACTATTTCAGCTACGAAGAGAAATGATTCTCTAAACACACAACAGATGTGTTAGTATCGGAAACCTGAAACAAGATGGCGGGGATTAATTTCCCTTAAGCGCTGACCAAAATCTCTCACTCAATCACTATTCGTATTACAATACTCTCTCCACTGCATAAACCCGCCAATGAATACTCGAAATTGGATGAAACACTTGTGCCGCGATGTCTCTACCGAATGTTGTTCTTCCTATTCGCACGAGCAAGTAATCGCTAGAGAGACGGGATTCTATACCATGTTTGTATTTACCGCGCGTCTGTTAACATCATTTACGTAGTCAGCGGGAGGAACATACGAAACACAAAACATAACGTTTGTATTTTCACTGATGGTTCAGTGATAACTGATAAAAAAATAGATCCGTACAAATAGATGCCCACAATTAAAACTACACAACGGGCAAAATATCTACCGTATAGCTGACAAAAAGGGAATTATGACAACCAGAGAAAATCTAGTAAGAATAAAGAGATCACTATTTTAAACTCAACCTTCTACAGTTTAACTGTATAAATGCTACAATCACCTGGCACGAATGCTTTCAGAAAACATACACAATTTTTGAAGATTTACGAGTTGAAGTTGGTCCATGACTTGACGGTGAACTCCAAGCGGAATGTTCACTTTCATGACAACTGAAACCAGGGTTTATTTGTTACTTAGATGTGAAGTTTGTCTACAAGTAAAACATTGTTTGTCCATAACAGTTTCAAGGTTGCACCAGCATGATTAATGAATATAAGTTCTAGCCAATAACAACGTAAATTGTATTAATGGCAGTAGAGAACCAACCGAAATGTAAAGAAGACATTTAGTAGGACTATCTAATCTGAAGGTTATCAAAGTCTTCAATATATGTTTCACTAAGAAGTAATGGGCTAATATGGCTGGATGATAAACAATTGATAAAAAAGTAGAAGTGTGGCAGTGTGTTCGGAACTTCTGAACTGTTCGAGTAACAGCTACGCCACAGAGTAAAAAAAACCTTTGGAAACAATCCTCGAAACATTTATTTTTGTATGATAACAATTGTTGTAAAATGTGCAGGAAGTGCTTATAAATATACAAATATGCCTATATTTACAAACAATTTGTGTACATTTACAACTAATTCCTTGTACGTTTAGAACAACTGTTTCGCTTGCCGTAAACAGTTTTTTGGCAGCCACTTTCCACAATTTTTTCTTCTACAAAAAATTTTGTAAAATAGTACATGCTGCTGCAGTTTATTGTGCTTTACAAAGTGCACCCTGTTCTTAAACGATACCGCGATACCATAAGTATTTTTACCACTTTTAATGACCTGCGGCATTCTTGTTATACTGTAGTGATTGCTAAATGTTTTGACTAGTTTACGAATCTTTTCTATTGAAAGAGCACTTTTTTTCTGTTAAGAGTGAAACTGGATACATGCTAAACGCAACTGTGAAAGACTGCATTTTCAAGTATTAAGGCAAGGCTTTCTGTGGCAGTGAGAAATACGAATGGTATACCATCTCGAAAAATAATCTGTAACGATGAAATAAAATTCTTTTTATTTAGTAAGTTCGGAACTCGACATTTCACACACGCATTACTAGATCGATTACGACTGAAGTAAATATCTTTACGGCATTCTGATTGCGCACGGCAATGTGCTTGGCGTTCAGAGAGCACATGCCAATGTGCTTTTATCTTCAATTCTTATCTTGCGCTCCTGAGGCACAGTTTTTGAAACAGTCGGAATGTTTTCGCTAGAAGAATGTTCGACTCGATAGCGATGTTGAAAAACCTATTTTTGAAACGGCCACGGTTGCTATCTTGTGAAGGGAATTCGATTTCGATAGTAAGATGTGGCATCATTGCATTTTTTGTGACGTCACTGCTGAGCAGCCAATTAGTGGGTAATGTGATTAACTCAAAAATATATAGCTTGGAACATAATGGTGGCGTGTTGTTAAAAATTCAATATTTAATTTAAGTTAGGGAAGGATTAATTCTACTACAGGTTAAAAATATCAATGTTAAATGTTTGGCACAGAGAAAATTTCTGCCACTTGAGCGCTGGTATCGGTACTAGTTGCAAACTGACCAATCACAGAGCTTTCCTTAATTTTAATTTACATAAAGTTGATAATTTAATCCGCGAAATCGGTTTATTTTTACTTTAAAATTAAATTAAATGACTTCTATAATTTGCAAGTCCATTAAAATTGAATTTTACTACAATTTCCAATTTTTCTGGTCACTTAAGCGATAGCAGCAAACTAGCTGCAGAAAATTTCCTTTGGCAAACTCTCCCATAAGAAAACACGTTTTCTTTCTAACATACAGAAAAATTAACCGTGGTAAGAGCCATGAAAAATATGTAGAATGCGTTGCTGATATTTATAAATCGAAGTGAAATTTATTATTAAAATAACGTTACTTTTTTACATTGAAAAAAATATAATCTCAGTACTTTATACGTAAGAATAAAATCGTAGATTTGTTCATTAGATCGCTTTAACTTTTAATTTGCCGCAAGAGTACAATTGTAGATTCGTTTTTCCAATTTTGTAACACATGGTTTTGAGAGCGAAGTTTTCTTAAATTCTACATTTGCAGTTAGTTGTATTTAGACCTTCAAAACAATGCTAGAAAACAATCTTAACAATGGTTAAGTATCTAACCTTTAAGTTTTATAGCATCTTCCACGTGTAGATGTTACTATGCGAAACCCTTCTTAAATAATTATAATATATAATTAGTTTCTCTTCCCTTCCAAGAATTTTCCGACTTTACATATCGTACTGTATTTGACGCAAGAAATTACTGTTAACTAGCCCTTGAATACAGATTTAATATGAAACCACAACGAAGCATTCATTTTCTTGTTTCAACAACCACGAACCACTAAAGAAGACGAATATCTCTATCGGAATTGACATTCCGCCAACTATCCGGCAGGCGGATTTATTTCTAAACTTCGGGTCCAGATTCTGATAATAATTCCGCTATTCAGCCACTTACTTACATGCCACTAAGTGTAAGATTTGGCTGGCACGTATGCAGATTTGTTTCTCCAGAGTTTCCTTTTAAATTATATGAGAGCATAGAATCATAATTATAACACAGAATTTTTACGTCCGAAGTTTGTGTTCTTAATAATCACGACCAGAGCGACTGCATGTCTAATGAAAACCTTCTCGGGAATAGGCCTATACGCAATGAAATACCGTAACTCAACATCGCCGTTTGTTCAAAAAGTTAAGAGATGTGCACTTCTTTGATACGCCTTAAAAATAAAGGTCTGTTTTAGCTAAATAAATCTATTGCACATGAACGTAATTTAAAATCGATTCAGTTAAGGACAGAAAATAAACGACTACGATTTACAATTTTTCGAGGGTGAATACTCTCAAAATGTATATGCTACTTCATTTTTAGTTGTGATCACCGCCAATGTTCGGTGATTTATTCGTTAAACGTAGAGCCACGCTCTTATTAGTTACGTTTGTGCCACACCAAGAAATTCTTTATTCACACCTAATTAAGTATAACGTGCTCTCCTCCTTTCCAAACCTTCATTGATTTCTTTACATTCATTCGGTGTTTCCATACAATTATAATCTCTTCATCAGCGATGAAATTCATGTTCGGTGGTGTCCAAAAATTCTCATATCCAGATGACTATACGAGAGAGAAATTGTTGTCATCTACCTCCGAACTGCTGCTATAAGTCACTCCTTCGGTCTATAGAAGTTTGTTTCCAATTCAATGGAAATTTCACCGTTGACTCATTGTCCTGGAGATACTCGTACTTCTGCTACTTTGAGCACCTGCAGTCGTTTATATCTTTTCTTGTGTAGTGCTCATATTAAAGAGTTTTGCAAAATGCCTCTGGCACGTTCTCTTAAAGGAAGACGACTTATTGGAAAAAGCCTACTATTTTTTTTTTTTTTTTTTTTTTTCGTCGGATGCTACCATGATTCTTTTCATAGAACTCTTCAAACGTACAGTAAGAACAGGATTCCTCATAAAAGAGACATAAATTCATAACATGGATAGTTTAAAATTTAGTCATATTTCGTCCCAGTAAATTCTTTATCCCTCGATACTCAGCGGATGATTCTGGAAATCTAGAATGAATCATTCATGTTACACACCGCACAAATTCAGCATCCTCGTCATTAATAACTATCTATGGGATTCTTGGACGTGAACCTGTATTATTTCGATTCAAAGTACTTGGTATAAGTTTCTTTGGAAACATTTAAAAAAAATCTGTTTCTAGACATTTCTTTGTTTATAAAAGCGTCATTACGTTATTCTTTTTTTTTTTTTTTTTTTTTTTCGACTGGTGTGACAATATTTTCCGTTTCACGCAATTTTACGTAAATGTGGGAATTGGTATACTTCGCTTAGCTTTCGTTTTGATGAAGTGCATTCCTGAAATTAGAAACAGGTAAATTATAAAATGTGTGATTTACATTCACGAACAGAATTCCAAAATGCTCAAAATTGAAACACTGTTACGTTAAGAACTTATAAAAATTACTACCTACCATAAATCAAACTCATCTAAAAATATACTGCATTAATTGCGACGCGCACACACATTTTACCAAGATTTATACACATAAGAGCACGAATCTTCTCTTCATATTGTTGAAAATTTGTTAGGTAAATTTTTTAAATAGTTCATGTACACAAACCATATATGATATATAGAAAAAAATCTCATTGAACAGCAACTGATACCTAGGCACAAAACTTTTTTTATATTTTTTTTATTTTTTTAATTTTTTTTAAGCGGACCAGTGTAAAATTTTTATGCAGAATAGTTTTAGTTACGATACATATTTTGCACGAAGTTACTAATTTTCCATTATATTTTTTTTTATGTTTAATTCTCCCCCGTCGTCTGATCGTACTAGAATAAATTTTCATTTTCCGAAATTTTGCAAATGTTACTGTTATCCTAGTGCAGCAGTAGCAGAAATGATAAAACATGCACAAACATAATGGTTTGATCTGGCTAGCCTAACAGACCTTTGCGCTTTCCCAACAAAATAGGCTTGCTGTACTGCAACAAAATATTTGGCAGTTAAATAAAGGTACTTCGTCAACTTAGCTGCATAATTTCTTCCCTTCTTTGTATTTTTCTGAGCAATGTTTTATTGCGTTTTATATTTTTCACTGTAATATTTGGTTACTCCCAGCATGTATTTGTGCGTGTGGTGTGTGTGTGTGTATGTGTGTGTGTATATATATATATATATATATATATATATATATATATATATATATATATATATATATATAGGCTATATGTATATATACATACTGACGTGAGCTCGTCAACCCACGCATCTTCAGCGACCGTTCGCTGCACCGCGACAACCACCACAAGCAGCAAGTGCCAGTACAGCCAGCACAATCAGTCACTTGTTCGGATATCGGAACCTACCCGGGAACGCCCTGGTACTGCAGGTCTCAACTGAGCGGCTTATTTCATACGACCACGTGGTCACCGCCTGAAACAACCTTAATTATTCTTTTAGACGACGTAACTTCACCCTATGATTATAACCCCATGTGTACAAGCCTCCCAGGAGCAAGGGACATTGCTCGTTTCACCAGGCGCCATCGCTCAGGGTGCACGACGTGCAAAAATGCCGAAACATATGTCGCCTTTCCCACGCAGTGCAGGAGTGTAAAAACTACAAATGCCAAGTCACGTTGTTCACCAAATTATCCCACTTTTAGTGAGCCTAGAAAACCACCATAACAACAAAGTACTTATTTTACAACAATAAAGTTGGATTCACAACCACCACTTAGCGTACGAGCGTATCAAAGTAGAAACACCGAGTGTGCATGCTAGTATCGGTCATTCGGGATAAAATGAGCACTAAAGATTTAACCTTTGAAAAAAAAATCATTACCAATTGCGCGTATAATTAAACATTGTCAATAGGTACATTATTGCTTGTACAGTTGGCAGCGAATTATCGCATGTAGTTCTGTGTATTTTGTATTTAAATACAACATTACTGAAAGAACATCAAATGGAATCGACCTCTCCGTATTTAATATAGTTTAAAATATTTATTAATGATGTTATTACAATACCTGTTTAGACCAATATTTTCTATGTGTTATGTAAGTTGAATAATGCAATGTTTGATTTTCCCTTTTTCTGTACTTTATGTTCTATGGATATTGGGCTGTAGTGTTTTGTTGTTTTGTTTAGGGTTGTGTGTTAAAGAAAAGATGGTGTGATATCCAATTAAGGTGATTTTTATTACAAAAAATTTTTTGCAGTGTTTTTTTGCCTTTAAGTAACTTTCGACTGAAGAGAATTTCACAGAACATTTTTGGTCCTCCGGGCCTGGATATGTGTAATCAGCTGTACTAGTTAATCTGTGAATACCATCGGGAGCTGTTATTGTGCCACTGTGTGTCTATATATGCTACAGGTGAAATGGAAGCACTTTTAGCAAAGGAAAAGGTTTTCAAGGCAAATGTGACACGTGCAGAAAAAGCTGTTGAAAAAAATTACAATTGGTGATTCAGGTGCCATTATAGTTCATAGAAAAAGAATAGAATTAATGATGGAGGAGATTGACAAATTATTAGCAAGCATTCGCCTTGAAGCAAAGAAGGATGAAGAATACAATCTTCATGAAATAGATCTAGGCGAAGCTCAAGAGCGGTTAACAACACTGCTTGTTAAATTAGCAGATGTAGAACTAAATAAAAATTAATGTAATGAAATAGCAGGTAGTAGCAGCAACAGCAGCAGAAGTGAGGTAAGGTTACCTAAATTGCAGTTACCAGTATTTGGTGGGAACCTTCAAGAGTGGTTATCATTTAAAGATCTGTTTGAGGCAGCTGTGCATAACAATACGAATCTGACTGGTGCACAAAAATTGCAGTATTTGAAAGGTTTGTTACAAGGGAAAGCAGCTGTTCTCTTGAAATCTATTCCAATAAGTAGTGATAATTACAGTGAGGCCTGGGCAATTCTGAATGCTAGGTATGAAAATAAACGAGAGTTGATTGACTCAAACTTAAAACAACTGTTCTCGCAGCCAGCATTGCAGTCAGAGTCTGCTGTAATGTTACGCCGGTTATTGGATAATGTGGTAGAGTGTGCCAGACTGTTAAAGGTTCTTGGGCAGCCAGTTGAACATTGGGACTTAATACTGGTTTTTTTAGTGACAGAAAAACTTGATAGTGATTCAAAAAGGCAGTGGCAGTTGTCACTTACAGCTAAGGAACTACCCACATTTGCACAATTAACACATTTTCTGGAACACAGAACTCGTGCCCTGTCTGCAGCTGGAGTAACAAAAAATAAAAATCAAGTTACAGCTACACTTAGGAGCGTACAACACAAGGGTGCTTCAACATTGCATAATGCCACCCAGACAGACTACATGTGCATTAAATGCAAGAGCAAACATTCATCGCATAAGTGTCCTGAATTTCTAAGCGCATCAGTAGAGGAAAGACACACATTTGTAAAGGACAGTGGGTTATGTTTTAATTGCCTTGGGAGTGGACATATTGTTAAATGGTGTAAGTCCTCAAGTTGTAGGTTATGTCATCGTTTTCACCATACCTTGCTGCATTTTAGCGATGATAAAGGAAATGCATCTGTAGGTAGTACTGAAACAGAGGTTGCAACACATCATGCTGAGGATGTAGCATTTTCACAAACTATATTAGCATCTGCTATTGTGAACATTGCTGACGATAAAGGAAGGAAAATTGTAGTTCGCGCATTGCGTTCTCAGATTTCTGTCTCTGGGTTAGCTTCAATACCAATTGGTCAGTGTGTCAGTGCAGTTCATCTGAACCTCCAACCAACATTCAGCGAGGAGCCCTCATATGCAGTTAAGGCATTGGTCCTTCCTAAATTAACAGGATTACTTCCCAAAGAGTCAATACAGTTGACAAATAAGTGGCCACATCTTAAGGGAATAAAACTAGCAGATCCTACATTCAATTCACCAGGAAAAATTGATTTACTACTAGGTGCTGATATCTATCCATGTTTACTTCGACCAGGGCATCACATCGGGCCAGCAGGATCTCCAGTGGCAATTGAGACTGTATTTGGATGGGTATTATCTGAACCAGTAGACACACAAATATGACAAGTTGCAACTGTATTTCATGTACAGTCGGATGTGAATACAACACTAGAAAAATTTTGGGAGCTGGAGGAGATTAAATCAGTGAACATGTTCACTGAAGAAGAAATATTGTGTGAACATCATTTCAACACAATCCTTGAAAGAGATTATAGCAGGAAATATTTAGTGAAGTTACCATTTCGAGATGATCAACGAGATCTTGGAGAGTCGCGCAGTTTGGCTGTCTCACGATTACTCAGACTAGAGAGACAGCTAACACAACAGTCAGACAAATACCAACTGTATTGTAACTTCATGGATGAATATCATTCATTGGGTCATATGCAGAAGATTCCAGCAGATGAATCAGAAGTGTCAGTTCATGAGATGTATTATATTCCTCACCTGACTGTAATGAAGGAGAGCAGCAATACTACAAAACTGAGAGTGGTGTTCGATGCATCGGCAAAGACAAAATCAGGGATATCGTTGAATGATAAGTTGTTGGTGGGTCCAAAACAGCAAGATGACATATTTTCCTTGCTTATAAGATTTAGGGAGCATACAATTCCCTTGGTAGCAGATATTGCTAAAATGTATCGCCAGGTCGGTGTGCATAATGCGGACACTAATTTTCAGAGAATAGTTTGGAGATCATCACCAGAAGAGCCGATTCAAGATTACAGGCTTCTTACAGTCACTTATGGAGAAAGTTGTGCTCCGTACCTCGCCATCAGAAGTCTAAGGCAATTGGCAATAAACGAACAGGGTGCATTTCCTATGGCATCATCTGTTGTCCTTCGGGATTTTTTGTTGACGACCTTTTAACAGGAGCAGACAGTGTTAGTGAAGCAATAGAGTTGCAGAGTAAACTTATCCAGTTATTGAAGAAAGGAGGCTTTGAACTGCGACAGTGGATGTCCAGTTTCCCAGAAATTACAGATGCAGTACCAACTTCTTTGAGACATGCTGTTGTACCCTTGAAGTTTGATGACACGTCAATCAAGGCACTGGGAATTGAGTGGCATCCACACAGTGACAAGTTTGCTGTGTCTGTAAGTCCAGCGACACCAAAATTAACTATGACCAAACGAGCTTTGCTTTCAGAACTTGCTAAAGTGTTTGATCCATTAGGATGGCTATCGCCGGTAACAATTAGAGGAAAATTGTTGCTTCAGTCCCTCTGGGAATTGCAATTGCAGTGGGATGATCCCCTTCCCAATTATGTTTGCGATATGTGGGAAGAGTATAACAAGGAACTGTCTATTCTCAAAAATATTAAAACAGATAGGCAAATAATTTTGTCTAAGTCTGATTCCATGGAACTTATAGGATTTTGTGATGCATCTGAAGCAGGTTATGCAGCTGTAGTGTACTTAAGATCTCGCAATGAAGATGACACCATTGTAGTACACTTGGTTGCTAGAAAAACAAAAGTAGCACCAGTAAAGCAAGTATCCATACCTCGCCTGGAACTATGTGGTGCAGTACTTCTTGCTAAGTTACTGGATGCAGTGAGGAAGTAGTTGACAGTCAAAATGACAAATATATTAGCGTTTACAGACTCAACCATTGTACTGGCTTGGGTAGCAGCACCACCTAGACATTGGAAGACCTTTGTAGCAAATAGGGTTTCAATGATCCAGGACCTTGTTGATCCATCCCAATGGCGTCATGTTGATGGTAGGGACAACCCTGCAGACTGCGCATCACGAGGGTTATCTCAACCAGAGCTACCTTGTCATCCACTGTGGTGGTCGGGTCCAGTATGGTTGCAGGAGCATCAGTTGCCATGTAAAACATCAGGAGATGTCGACAAACATCTCATTGTAAGTGAACAGAGACAAGTAGTGACTGTAGCCTGTACCAGATTTGATACTTCCATTCTAGACAGATGGTCATCATTGAATAGACTTCAGAGAGTAACTGCCTGGTGCTTAAGGTTTTGCAAAAACTGCAGAACAACAAGGAATGAAAGAAATGTCTTCCTCCTTATCCGTAGAAGAACTTCATCAAGCTATGTTCCATTGGGTGAAAACCACACAAGGTGAAAGTTTCACGTCAGAAATACAGTGCCTCAAAAAAGGTAAGCCAGTGTCTGCAAAGAGTTGCATTGCTAGTCTTTGTCCATTTTTAGATGATGATGGGGTGCTCAGGGTGGGCGGTCGTCTGAACAAAGCCTGCATCCCAGAAGAACAAAAGCACCCCGCCTTACTTCCAAAACACAATAAACTTGTTGAGCTAGTAGTATGGGATACTCACGTAAACAATCTTCATGCTGGTCCGCAGTTAGTCCAGGCAATTATTCATCAAAGATACTGGATACCTGCAGCTAGAAACATTATCAGGAAAATTGTCAAAAAATTTGTGAAATGCCATCGCCATCAAGCAAAACCAGCAGAGTAATTAATGGGAGATCTTCCAGCTGCTAGGGTATGCCCTGCTCGACCTTTTTTTCATTGTGGTGTTGATTATGCAGGTCCGCTCAGTCTTCGCAATTGTAAAGGCAGGAGCAATATAACATACAAGTGCTATGTAGCACTGTTTATATGTTTTGCGACCAAAGCAGTTCATTTAGAACTTGTGAGTGACTTATCGACAGCTACTTTCATTGCAACACTGAAGCGATTTGTGTCACGTTGTGGTAGGCCTAGTGACATGTATAGTGACTGTGGAACTACTTTTGTTGGTGCTGCTAGGGAACTGAAAGACTTGTTTGCATTAATGAACACAGAACATTATCAGTTGTCAGTGAAGCAGCATCTTGTAGAGCAAGGCATATCTTGGCACTTCAATCCACCATCTGCACCCCATCAAAGGGGGTTGTGGGAAGCCGGAGTGAAAAGTATGAAGTACCACTTACATCGCGTGATTGGTAACAGTAATCTAACATTCGAAGTGCTGTACACCATGCTGACATCAGTTGAAGCTTGTCTCAATTCACTGCCACTTACTGCTTTTTCTAATGATCCAAATGACTTAAGCGCACTTACTCCTGGACATTTCTTGATTGGAGATAGTTTACTGGCAATTACTGAACGTGAAGCTGCAGAACAGAGACTAAACCATGTTTCCAGATGGCAACAGATACAACGCCTGGTGCAGCACTTCTGGCAACGTTGCTCAGCAGAGTATCTTTCCAGGCTCCTGAATCGGCCGAAGTGGTGGGTGAAGAAGTCAAAGTTGCAGATAGGAGAACTGGTCATCATGAAGGATGAGAAACTACCAGCCCAGCAGTGGAAAATCGGCCGTATCATTGACACATTTCCTGGTGAAGATGGACTTGTACGGACAGTGTTGGTGAAAACTGTAGCTGGTGATCTTAAGAGGCCTGTGTCGAAAGTGTCAGCATTGCCATTTCAGGCATGACTGAAATAAGAATTATGAAATTTTTTCAATTCTGCTCATGTGCTTTCAATTGTTGTTATATATTTAACTGGAAATGGTATGCATGTTGTTAACAGAAGTTAACAAGGTGGGCGGAATGTTTAGACGAATATTTTCTATGTGTTATGTAAGTTGAATAATGCAATGTTTGGTTATCCCTTTTTCTGTACTCTTATGTTCTATGGATATTGGGCTATAGTGATTTGTTGTTTTGTTTAGGGTTGTGAGTTTAAAAAAAAGATGGTGTGATATAAAAAAAAGATGGTGTGATATCCAATTAAGGTGTTTTTTTTTATTATATGAGATTTTTTGCAGGGTTTTTTGCCTTTAAGTAACCACACTCTCGACTGAAGAGAATTTCACAGAACAATACCTATTGATTGTACAATTTTACTTCATTAGCGCCAGCAGAAAGTAATGCATCAGGGCCGTTCAAATTCAACAGTCGTTAGCGAATGGACGACTTGAAGTCACACAGTAGGAGGAGAGTACTGTGGGAAACAAAGCTTGTTTACAAACATGCTGATTTGTGATAGCAGAAACCACTCCTAGACTTGCACGCAAGTGTTAAAAAAATATAAGTTTCGTTTCATGGTTAAACTACGCAAATGCATAATATCAATGTTTACCTGAAAAAGTGGCAAATTTCAAACAAATGATAATATTTCTTTACATACATCTCATCAGGGACGTGTGAAGCCAAACATCCATGGAGGTAGGAATTGTATCCCATATCAGACTCAGGCCGTGTCTCACTTCACCCAAAGAGTGCTCTTTCGTGCTCTCGCTCTCGCAAATACGTCACAACTACGTCAGAGAGAGCACCGTCTGCCTGTCTCAATTATATTGTTCGCCGAGAGTGCGAAAGAGCGAGAGCACGAAGTTGTACACACGCTCTCGCTCTCTCGTGCTCTCTGGCGCGACATATATTGCAAATATTTAAATATTTGTACGAAAATAATTATTTCCAATGACAAGAAATTTAGTAAACATTTTCATTCGTAATATGCCTTTAAATACACAAAATAAATTTTTTTTTGCATCGCCTACAAACTGCCATTCCCGTTTGAAATACAACGCCGGTAAATTTAAAAATCATTCTTTGAATAATTCAAAAATGTATTTAATATGTTTATAACTTGTATTTATACAATTTAGCACTTGTAACCTTTGCATCGTTTGTTTACAAATAGGCCTACGAGAGAACATCGTCCCAACTGGAGAGATTGAGAGCACCAGACAGCTAGCAAGAGTCTTGGTGTTATGCGAAATAGTACTCTCTCATCAGAGTACTCTTTTGAATTGAGACACGGCCTGAAACTCCGCCTCATTTCAAGCCGTCCATTGTGTTGAGCGCATAGACAAGGTTGAGCGCTCCGCGCTGCTGATGTAGTTCGAAATTCCACCGACAGGTGGCATACGAGTTAGGTTTACGCCGCTTAGCTTGGAAACGTTGTGTTTGTCCGTTGAGCAATAAATACAGGTTTCGGATAAAACTCATTCAAAAGTATTAGAAATGACTGTTTTCTTGTTGGTAAGTTGTAATGTGTTACGATCGCCAACATGAGTATCTTGATTTAGAAACAGCAATTTTTTTTTTTCACACACCAAGTCAATACGTTGTTTTTGTTGAGTGCGTCGTCGTTAAAGGCAGTATAACTGAACGGAATTTGAATTCTTTAATTGTGTGTGTCATTATGTCGTACTTTTTTTACGTGGCGGTTTTCAGTTACAAATCGGATTTTATTGTGTACATATTTACGAAATTCGTAACGGCAATAGTGCGGGTCGTATAAATGAGACTCGGTGCACAGAAACCAGTATTAAATGACGTTAACTCGGAGGTATTTATGTCTAAGATTACTATTGGTTATAAATTTTATTCGATACCCGTGTATTAAATGATTAGATATTGTTGATAACAATTTTAGGCCAGTGTAATATAGATGTAGACATTGAACAAGACTGTGTAAATTAAAGCACGTGGTAATGTTTATGTTTATATGCGGCGGAAATATATAAACTGTCAGAAAATATAAATTAATCAGAGCATTTTTGAGTGCTTAACTTATCCCGAATCACCTATACGTAGAGACATGAACTTTTCGCGAAAAGAATTTTGCCCCACTTTGTTCCAGTGCCTTATGTGCACGTCTGCAGTTCTGCTTCATAGATATTGGCAGCGTGCCTTTGAACTGTGACGTTTCTCATTTGACTGTACCAATCATAATAAGGTTACTGTAACACCACACGTCTGTGATTTGCGTGTAAAACCCCACGACACACGA
>PNEQ01072202.1:0-14483 GCA_003012365.1 Medauroidea extradentata
GGACTGCTCTTTCCGCAGCACCATTGGATTGAGGATGGAAGGGGGGAGTCAGCCTTAAGGTTATACCATTAGCTTCACAGAACCGAGCAAATTCATCAGATCGGAACTGAGGCCCATTATCCGCCACCATCATTTCTGGCAGCCCATATGCCGCAAATGCTGTGCGTAGCTTCTCTGTAGTTTTTTCTGCTGTTGTGCTATGCATGGGCCATACCTCCACCCACTTGGAGTATGCATCAACCAGAATCAGATATTCTTTTGGGTTTAGATAAGTCCCAGAGAATTTTTTGAGTATTTTCCCATGAGTGTTTGGCAATTCTGGATTTATGGATACAACAACATAAGAGTTTTTTGCTAACAAGCAAACAAACAAAGGCATTGTCAAACTGTACTCTACTGTTTGGATATCCCTCGGGAGGTGAATGTGAGAGCTGGCCTAGCTTGTATGAGACTAGGATCCTGGAGGGTGAGTTATCACGTGACCAAGAGTGTGGTGTCTTGGTGCAACACATAGTGATAATCCCAGAGTACAGTGGATAATTTTCCGGAGAAGGCCGGTTAGTGCACTCACATTAACATAGTGGTTTGAGAAAGCAGCGCTTGTGCTTAAAGAGCAGCTTGGGCTCCTACCTGGCTTCGTTTATCAGGTGTTAAACCCTCGGATGAGGGGCTGTTTCAAGTTTGGGTGGTGACTGCAGGGGACTGATTAAAGGCTGTGAGAGCTGGTGAATGTGTCTTAAGATTCAAGATTCGACTGAAGTTGTCACATTTTTTGTTTAGGTGGTTTATTTTATGTGTTTTGGGCCCTATATCTGTGGCACAGTTCGGGAAGAGAAGACCCGCGACCGGGTGCCGTCTCTGGAGGTGGGATTACTCCCACAGGTATTGAGTCATTTTGTTTGCTCGCTTGCCTACGCTGCTGTGCAGCCTGAGTGTTATGCATTTCTATAGTTGTTGCTCCTCGTTAGAGACATCAATAATTAAAATAGCGTCTTCTTACGTATAACTCGGACTGCGTGGGCACTAATTTTGGTGCCTTGCATACCGGATTTTCTGCAGTTAGTTTCCACTTGCAGTGGAAGACAAGGGCGTGCAACGTGGTGGCCGTACAAAGTGCGTAGGGTACATTCCCGTACTGCCCACGTGGCTAGAGGCGTCTATGTGTCGCTACCGAATTTTACTAGGCATAAAGTAGAGGCAGGATCAGGCTTCAGTTCCCTTCTCTGGAAGCAACCTTTTCAAGGAGGGAGAAGGTGCTTAGGCTTGCTCGGGGAGGAGACCGAGCCCTAGAGGCGAAGGCTTGCCTTATATACCCCTGAGAGGGGGCTCGAAGTCCCGTTAGTGGGTGGTGAGGAGGGCAGTGCTGGAGGGGAGTTTGCCTGCAGGCAGTAGGTGAGCTACCTTAACACCTACTTGTTTCTCTGCACTCCACAAAATTACCAGGAAAATGTCTTATGGCCACAAACATCCATGTTGCCCAAAACAGATATTTAGTAAACATTTAAAGAGGCAATTGTTATGAAGTACACATGTTTATTTATATCTTTTTGCTGTTTCATGAATATTAATACAGCACTTGGTGGTGCATCAGCATTTGTCCTCAAACCTGTTCATACTCATAAAGTCCTATGGCAGCTTAGTTTCAAAGATATAGTAATGGTCAGACTGGCCGTAACAATCAAAATGCAAGTTTGTTGTCACTAATCAAAAGTAGCTCTTCATGGCGTAACTAGTCCCATGCACATGATTTGTCAACACTTTTACAGCAATACATTTTATCAGTTACCTCTGCCTCACCTAAATTGTTCAACTTCTCTGGCATTGGTAACACGTGTCTTGCATCAACAAAGCACTTATATCACCAGTCCATTGCACCATTGTATTACCCACAGAAAAGTACAGCAGATGCGGTTAAGTGTAAACATTTCAACCATAGAGTTTGGTGTACACAGTTTTCTCCAGTACATGTTCATCACATGTGTATGAATACACAAGAATTGTGTGTTCAAGAGCATAAATACATACATATTATATGGGTACAATGCTAACAAGTGGTCAAACACATGTTGAAAGATACAGTTATGCTATTACATGTCCAGTACTGTCTGGCCCATGTACGTATTACATCCTTGTGTCCCGATTTCATAAACCTTATTAAATAATTTTAATAATCTTTTTTCTGAACTCTAGTGTAGTCTGCACCATTAGAAGACAAATCTATGAAAATATGTTGATATGCTAGGTCATTCATAAGTGTAAATAATTTTTCATTCTGCGTAATCTTAGTACTTATTGATTTGGTAAAAACTGGTGTTGAAAAACAGGTTATTGAGGGTTTAACTACCCTTTAACAGTGAGGTCTTGAGAACTGATGATGGTGAAGTAAAATGAAGTGACAACACATCATCTATGTCCGAGCCAGGATTTAAACTTGGGGCATCTTGCGCCTATATGACTATGTTACGAAGGCTGGCTTCAGTTTATTGAAGATGCCAGGATTTTGCAGTTTTTGTATGTCTGGTTATCCTGCTTCTGGACTGGAGCTGCATTTTGTAGGTTACAAGAACTGATATTTTAGTAAACATTTCAGCAAGCATATTTCTGGACTAAAGCCAGGAGTTGGAATAGGGGAATGGCGTAGTGGTGATGTTGGATTGGTAGTTGAGGAACCTTCTAAAATGTGTGACAATACATGGTTTACTGAAATCTGTAAGATACAACTCTATCCTGAAAGTCTAGGTTATCTTTTGAAATGGTTAAATGTAACAGGTCCACGTACAAGGTATCGTAGGAAAGGAAGGTGCACATGCATAGGGGCCTGGTGTTGGTCAGATATTTATAATTATATTTATGTTAATATGTAGGTTTATGTAAACACACATCTTGTTAATTAATAATGCTGGATGTCTTAACAGAGGAGAAAAAAGAGTGAATTTATGATGGCTTGTATAGGTGCTCATAAATCCTGCCAACTCCCATAATATGAAGTAACAATTGGCTTTTGCGTTATTCAAAAGTTTATATATGTTTTACTCGCATCTTGGTGAAAAAGCACTAAATATATATGAGGGGCTTAGAATAGTGGTGGTGTAAGTCACATTTATTAAGAGGTACTTTTTTCATCCATATCAAACATGTTTTAAAAGAAAGTTCCATTATAACTATTACACCTTTTTTTATACAGTACTAAATTTTCAAAGTAAATTCATGTACAAAAAAAAGGGTGCTGTTCTTTATATGTAAAAGCAATTAATAGTTTTTGTGAAAATGACTTTATGTGACTTTCTAAGCCCCTCATATATTTTTTTACTTGGAAAAATGTATTTTCGATCCACAAATTAACTAATTACAAATATTACAATAATTTTTTTACAAATACCTCTATAAGGTAGTAATAAGAATGTACAGTATCATTAAGTTTGTTTACTTGCTAGTGTTCACAAACTCCTATAGAATATTGGAGGAAATAATTTGGATTTGATAATTTTGAAGAAGCATCGTGTTTCTCAAGTGTCTGTGTTCACCTGGTACTGTATTGTTATCTTGTCAACAACTTGCAATTTTCACGTTGGACACATGTAGGTGCAGTACTTGAACTTGGTGACTTGTGTTTTGCCATGTGATTGGAGTTAGTGAAGTTTTACCTGTACATGTGTGTAACTACTGTGAAACCTTATTAATACAAGTGGTTTTATTTTTGCTATGGAATATGATGAGAAATTAAAAATGAAATTTTTCTTGAAATATAGAATAATGCATGTAATAATAATTCCACTGCTAAAGAGGAGTCATCGTGGGGATTATACTGTTCATATTTTGAAGATAAACACCATGAAGAAATTTCAGATACTTTTTAGTGTTTTTTTTTTTTCAAATACCTGTTAATAAAAACCTAATTATGTATCACGAACTTAAAAAATTTGGTCCCTGGAGTTTTGTGTACAAGTGATTGTTTCTGCATGGTGTAAATGCTAGCTCATTTTGGTGGCCTGAAATTTAAACACTGTAATATCAGTTATTGTGTTTGAAGTGTAGTTGAAATTAAATGTTTCACATTCAAGTTACACTGAAATTTTGAAATAAAGTGTAATTTTATTCTCCAGGAAGTTGTATAAAGAATGATGGAAACAACTAAAACACCAAGTCAGTGTCCTGCAGCCAATGCTCAAAATTTGTTCATTTGAATAATTAATTAAGTATGCAAGTATAGTCTGTACAGTTATGTATGTTTGCCTGATTTTTACATTTCTGTTCTGAGAAAAGTGTCTGTAAACAGAATTCCAGAGACGCTGCTTTTCCAGGAAGTCAGGAAGGTTGAAAGGTCAAAACAGTAGAACTGCCAAGCATCTTCCACAGAAGAGAAATGTAACAATCAGCAAAGTTACACTTTACATACTATAAGGTGCAGCATGGTAAGTTCAACATTTTATTAATGCACATTATGACAAATGGCACAGGAAATTGTTCTTTTAAAGCAATGCAATTATTTAAATAAGTAGATTACCTTTTCTTTTAAATAACTGTACAGTACTAAATATAATATTTTCAGTGTCATTTTTGCAACAGTTGTATTTGTAAAAGGCTGAACTTGCCGTGCGGCACTTACATAATTTTAGAAAATGTGTTACACCTGTGGCCAAAGATTTCAAAAACTCATTTTGTGATATAATATGAAATTATATTTGTGATAAAATTAAGTAGTACATGCTGGTTTTATGTGTACATTTATACACTTATATACGTTGTGGTTTGAGACCTATACTGAATCCTGCTTTTAGCCTTACAGTCTAGAACATTTATCACATGTAAAAGTTATTATTTTTATTTATGGCACTCACTTTTGTTGGAATGCCTAACAAGGAATATTTTTATGATTTTATATTTTGGATGTTTGTATGTATCGAGATAATGATTAAATGATTCCTACTGTTAACCATCGTACAGAAGTCTTGTCCTAATCACGTGAACAGTGAGTCACTCCAAGTAGGCAGTCCAGAAGTTTTGCTCGTGACGACTACAGCAGTGCAGCAGGATGACACCACAGCAGCATCAGCTGAGAAGTAGCAGTAGGAGTGGGCTGCAGGGTGAGGTGAGGAGGCTAGGCAGGACTCGCCAGGCCTTGCTGGAGGCCACGTCAGCTGCCAGCTCGTAGCTAAACTCTGGTAACAGGTGGTTGTGTTCTAACAAGCTCTCCTCCATCGTCACCCGTAGTGGCTCTGTCGACAAAAGAGTCCATCGTGCATTTACATACATTTAAGTATTGATGTGGATTTGTAGGCACGTTCGTCCAGGTGAGTTTCAAGGAGGAATTATCAAAATGATTTGGTGCCTACTGTACCTTAATTAAAATATTATGTGGTGTTTAGTCTGTAGTTCAAAACATGTACCAAAATTAGTATTTTATAGTTAATTTTTAAACAAATAGTGGCATGCTCATTTTCCCAAACATTGTACCAGTTAATGTTATTGTAGTTCAAAAGATGATGTTTCTATAGAACCTGTAACGAAAGCCAACTTCTGCTTTGAATTTACACGTAATCTTCTGGCGACTATCTTTGAATTGCCGGTACTTAAATCGACAAGTCATGTTTTCATTACATTCCTTTATCTTTTGTTTGTAACAATTATTGCATTTTTGGAGGAAACTGCTTTTATTTATTGTTTTCTTGTGTATAAAATAAAAAGTAATTAGTAGTCTTGAAGCTTGCTGGGTGGTAGTAGCAATACATAGTAGTAGCAAGTATCTAAATTTAAGTGTAAAATACAGAAATGTACTTGTAGCTAAGTGAATTTTCAATTCACACTAAGTAAATGAATGTGTTAGGTTGCTAAAACTGTGTTGCCATTAAGAGTTTGGTCACAGGTTCATGTTGAATGACCAAGTACGTATGTAGCTCTTATTTACAGTTCACTTTCCTTGGAACATGTTTGCTGGGAATCAAACCAGAGACCCTTGGCCCAGCTGCCACGAGCTCTAACTACTGAGTCAAGTGTTTGCACTACTTATACTGTACTTACAATGTTGAATGTATAATTACAGTTCTGTATTTTATTTTTCTCTAATTATGTATGCACGACAGATGTCCCTGATGGCAAAACCATTTAATTAATTACAGACCGATTGTTAGGGACAAGATTTTGTGGTATTATTTTTAGAACAACTTTGTTGTTAAAATTTTAGATTTCTGTTAATTTTTGTTTTTGTAAACCACATTTATGGTTCATAAAAATGCATACTTAATCTGATATCCGTTTTAAAATGTAATGTAGTTTTATAAAGCTATGTCATTGAGAATGGCATCTTACAAAATAATAGACTGATGGACATAACAGAAAATAAACACTGCAAGCCGAATCTGTTTTCAGTAATTTAAATTTTCTCGGTGCAAATATTGAAATTTCTAGACAACAAACAATAAGTATTTCTATTAATAAGTTGGTAGAAAAATTAGTCCTTTTAGAGAATGTAATCGATGTATTATAAACAGATACAGAGTTTTGGGTGATTTTATTTTATTTTTTGGTTTATATTGAATTTCAGTGTTTGGTAGTGTGTTAACATGCATATTGGTGCTATTTCAGTGTTATCGCAATTTACCATATAATCTGGTTCCTACTGACTGTACACAAAATATTGAAATTGGTAGTAGAACAATTTGTGAGATTCCTTGAAAGATTCTATTAGCTACTGTACCTTTTTATATTAAATAAAATTATAAATACTGTACCATTTGTTGTGGTTTTAAGGCTCTTGAATTCAAATGATGTCTGCCTTCTACTTGGCATAGTAAATCCTGTGGAAGAAAAATAAGTTTGTAGATGTTTGAAAATTTAACAGTTTTATAACTTTACGCTTTGAATAGTAATGAAGAATTAATACTCACCTGGGGTCACAAATGCTGGCTTTGTTCGAGCGATCGTTGGCATCCGTGTAGAAACTTTGATCTCTGTAGCAAACATGAAGAAAATAATATCAGTTATAACTTATATTTTACTAATTTTGATGTAATATATGAGAACAGTTGTACAATAGTGGATTTGCAATAAAATAATAATTTTTGACGTGGGCTTGCTTGCTATCCAAATGATTGCTGCTACTGCTACTTATATATATTATGAAATATATGGCAGCTGGAGAAATGTAGTTTTTACATAAAATATTTCCTAAACTAAAAATAACTGCTTTTATGAAGTTCTTTATATTATCATTGGAAATTGGGTACATATGATCTTGCAAATCCATTTAGTAGGTTTTCATACATGAAGGGGGCATGCATACACTCATAATCCTATATCCTATTACTTTAAGCTGTTTCTAACGCACATTATATTTATTTTAAAACTGTAAACTGGGGTAA
Organism: Medauroidea extradentata; assembly: GCA_003012365.1. Lineage (NCBI taxonomy): Eukaryota > Metazoa > Arthropoda > Insecta > Phasmatodea > Phasmatidae > Medauroidea > Medauroidea extradentata. Next base: position 7,359 of record PNEQ01072202.1, read on the forward strand.
CATTGGCACTGGAGGGTAACTTCGTCTCACTCAAAATTTTAGTTGTTATGTTGTTGAGTGAAGAACATTTGAAATTTTATCTGACTTGTTTAAATTAATTTTTTTTTAAGCACCAGACTTTGATGGTCAAAATATTAGTTTTGGAGTTATTTAGTTAATATACAGTATAAAGTGGGACAAAGCACATTGCAGTGATGTCCCTGTTAACGCCCGAGATGAAATACCCACCTTCAAGATCCCGTAACAACTGAAACTGGTTAACGAAAACAGCATGCTTTATACATGCATGGCAGAGCATCTGTTTTAGAGCCGTTAGCAATGTTTTGCAGTGCTTTGAAGTGATGACAGTGGTCTTGGGAGTGTAGAGATCGGACATGTGAACAATAGGGGCAGGACATCTGTTCTTACAATTTGTACTAAAATTATTCCAGGTTATGGAGAATTCCCACTGAAGTCTTTAATGTAGACTGCTGTCAGCTGTAGCGATTTTAAGGGGAGGGTTGGAGGGGGCGACCGGCCTCCTTAAGATCCTGTTGTGTGCTTTTTTTTAGTGTAGTAAATTGTTAAAATATATACAGAAAAAACATTTCTTTTATACAAATGAATATTTGTAAATAATATAACCATGCACATGGACTCACAAATGTCTTAATATAAACATTCATATGATAAGTACATTTTATGTTATCATAACTGCAAAATTCTATTCTGTTAAACAACTTTTTACCTTCTTTCAAGCTCCTGTTTACGTAAGCGAGGTTCGTTCTTGCTCGAAAAGCGCTGTGTGCTAGGCTGTCGGGAGGATAAATTTCCTGTTTTTTCATTTGTGTGATGTCTCTTTCGACCCTTTCTCAGCAGTAGAGCGAGTAGGGCAGGCCGAAGGGAGACTGGTCAGAGCAAGGCCCTGTCATAAATAACGGCCTATAGCCGGTAGCAGAAAAAAAGGGGAGAGGGGGGGGGGAATACGAACTACGACACCATGTCTTCACGCAGTAAATGAGAGATGGTTTCAACTATATTTGTTATGAAGTGTTTTTACATTGTATTTTAATGTTGAATACTAACTTGGAAGGTAGAGAAAATAACTTGTTTACATATTTTAAGTAAACTGCAGAAACTTGAAGAAACAGGAATCGGCGATGCTGATACTCTGACACGGGTTCATATTAATTAGGTTCTTTATACCGTGTAAGCAGTTTAAGGTCATTCAAGTGTGAAAATAATTATGTAAAATTTAATTGGTACAAATTAGCGTTAGTTTATTAGTTATGGTAGTATTATGTTACTAGTGACTATATTATACTCTCAAGAACAATATTTTAGCAGGCATAGTTTTCCTTTAACTGCATGTTAAAGTCAAAATTTTGACATTATGGGAACATTTATCAGCGAAACCTTAATGAATAACTGCAGTTAAATAATTAACACTGAAATTCAATTAATGTCGTGGGCTGTGTGCTTACCGTTCTAAAAACATGAAACAAAATTTTTTTTTGTATTTAAAGAAATCTAAAGTAAAGGGTTTTTACTAGAATTTCAGAAATTTTTTAAAAATACAACTATTTTTTATTCTTCTGTACATACATTTTATTGAATTTTGTTGTGTGTATGTTACAGTAACATGAAACTTTGGAGTGAGTGAAGAGAATTTAATCAGCACTTAACAGCTAGGTCTTCAGAGCGTGTGATGGGGTGGCATGATAATGTGAGTATGCTGCAGCACCAGAATTAATGGGCCAGGGAACTGGAAGATCCCCGAGAAAATACGTCGACCAACAGAACGAAATTTATTGCCAAATTTACCGGGTTGCGCCAATCTTTTATGAGGTCTGGTAGGTAATAATTTCCAATGTGGTTTTTAAGAACTGTATCACAGAATGCAGAGTATCTGTTGTGTGTAGTAGAAATTTCTAGTTTCTAGATTCCATTATGTTTTTAACAACTTAGTTTGTTATTCAATAAAATACAATTATGTTTTTCAAGAGCAAAAAAAAAAAAAATGATTTGTCAAAGCAGAATCTTAAAAATTTACTTAATTTTTGACGTCCTAAAGTTCTGTGGCATAAAATGTGTGGAGTGTTAAGAAGTCGGAAAGTTCAGTTTAAACCAGATAGCAAGCTCTCGCTGTTCTCCTGTGGCACGACCGTTATTATGCAAGGTTTGTCGATTTTGCACTTGATGATTACATGCCCATTAGTCTCAGCATTATATTTCGTCGAAGGTTACCATGGCAAGATCAGCAGTCTACCGCCCTAACTTGCGACACTTTGCAATACTTCTAAATAACCGATACGAATACCGCAACTCGTAGGCGTCCTGATGCATGCGGCGATGTCACCCTGGCTCGTCGATTACTTGATTCAAAACCGTCTCTGTAAAGGCGTCCGGCGCCTGAACTTACGCCCTGCGGTGGCAGCCCGGCCCACCGTTATCTGCGTCTCAATGCCGTCTTCCTCGGCTCGAAAACGTCTGTCCCAAAATCCGTTAACAACAACCTAGCCTTGCTCTAGTTTTGGCACCAACATCCATGTCGCTTGCCCTGCAGGCTTTAGTTCAATTGGGCCAATCAGGAGACAGCTTCCGAAAGATAGCCCCGCCCCTCGGGGATAGTAACTTCCTGCCATTTAATTATTTGTGTCATAAATATTTAATTTCATTCAGCTGCACTTTGACAAATACCCTACATGTTGGTCTTAATTCCTAAAATTCCTCATATTCTAATTATTGTAACTGTCTAATATTTGTATCTTAAACACAATAGGCTGGCTTTCCTCTGCTCTCGCCCGTCAGCTAGAGGGGGAGGGGTGTTACATGAGTGTTAGTGGAGGCGAGAAGGCCTAGATACTTTCATCTGCTGTTTCCACAAAGACAATGTATATACATTTATGTTTTTCCTAAATAAAATTCTGTACATAGGTAATACAAGCATTCTGACATAATGACGAGCTGAATGAATCGTCGCACTACATATTTATAGTATTATATCTGTAATTTATGATAATTGCTTATAATTGATGGCTATTACTCTCATTAATTGGGGTGGTGACCACATTGCACGTCAGAATTTTTTTTATGTAAGTACAAAGATTTTACCTTTAAAAGCATAATTTATCGTAAAAAAATATTATTATTTTTTGAAATTAGTATATTCAAATTTTTGGCCTGGAAACTCCTGAAATAGCACCATTTTGCACCTACAAATCTAAATTTTTCTAGAAGCAGGACCCTAGGAGTCCCCAGTTTTGGTTTGTGGTATTAATATATATATTTCTTAAGGCATACATCCCGACCCCCCTAAGATATTTGCTTAAATCCGCCACTGGCTGTCAGGCCTTTGATTACGGCTACGGTTTCCTATTTACATGATTTTTGCCAGTGTAGTTATTTTGATTTCTAGAATGAAAGGGGTATCATAAAACCATAACATATATAGATGCTTTTAAAATTGCTTTTGTTTTGGTTTGAAAAATTATCTTGCATGGAGAAAACAATTTTAAACATATTTGGTGATGGCTGTACAATATCTGCTATTTTAGGAATTGAAAAAATAATATTAGCAAAACCAGTTTAAATATAAATGTAGAGTGTGGTTCGGAACTACTGTTATGTTCATTGCAGAAGTATCTCAGCATTTTTTGTTACTTTCGCCTTTCTTTGGTTTCAGTTGTAATGGTAGGTTAATGGCTCGCATGTATCAACGTTAATTCTGCTTATTGTTTCCAAGTGTGGGTCAATAAGCACTACGATGAAGTGAAGCATATTGTCTTACCTCATCTTAAAGCTAAGTCATAACCAAATATATTCTTAATATTAAAATAATTGTACTATCCGAAAACCATTCATGTAGAGGTTGATGGATGATAAAATTATTTTAAAATATAAAGGTGAGTATTTTCAAAAGTCAGCTATTACTGAGCTCTGAATATTAGTATTTGATAATTACAAAAATAAAAGTTTTTCGTTTTTGTAGATTTTGTGGTTCTAAGCCCTTATTTTTCAAAGAAGCTATTTTAGTTTTTTACTAGAAACAAAGCATACCACTGACTAGTGTTGCATAAACAGATATCCGCTGGTAAAATATCTACTCAACGTAAAAGTGGAATTAAATTATGGTAAGTGATCCAGATTTCATTGTCGATTGAGTATTCCAGTCATCACTTGACGTCTTACCTTTTCATTCCCCTTACGGTATGCTTAGTAACTCTAGCCATGAAGTAGAATATAATGTTACTAATTTTGTAAGTTGGTTTTTCCTTTACTAGAATTTTCTCTCTGTGATGTGTTGTGGCTGTTTCTTTTTTTGCATAGTTATTGATTGCAAAAATATTACTAATATAGGAATTTCATGGTAAAGTGAACTTTTCATTTAAGTTTGGTGAGATTAATGCAGTGTTTATTCCTTGCACTGCTTGTTTTATACTGATTAGGGATGGATACTTATTACAAATTGGCTGATGAAAAAGAACAGCCAGTGCTTGGAAAATGCTAATTTTACCAAGAATAGCCTTTATTTTCTGCTTAAAATAAGATAAAAAAAATACGCACAAACATAGGTAGTCGTATTTGTGTTGTATGATTAGCGTGTATGCACTTTACCACAGGTGAATACTTGCTGATAGAAAGTTCAGATTCAAAAGTATTGCAGAGAAAGTTATGGGAATAAACTATTGAGCTGTTTATGTTGAGATAATTCCACTCTCTTGTCTGCATGAAAGCAGTTACCGTACTACTTATGTATACTTGCATTTTACTTTTCAGTTACTCATTATATGCACGACTGCACTCGGGAACTGAGCAGCTGTCATACGCTGATTACTGTGGCTACAGTTTGTCCTGCAAACTGAAGACGTCCTCGTTGGTTACATGTACCTCTAAATTGAGTCCTGTTGACTTAAATATACTCAGAACAACATTGCTGAAGGATGTGCAACTGCAAGCTTTGCTTCTCACATCACACCTGCTTCTTCCAATGATTTTGTGGGCCACTACTTAAGAGGGCATGATACATAATTCAACGCTAAAAGTCTCAATCTATAACTGTATGTTTCTTGAAACCAGTTTGCGAAAATGAAACAGTAGCAATCCTAGACAATAGTTTCAGTCAACGTTTTCAACAAAATTGTTTCCAGTGTTACGAACTTCTGAGGCACAATCTCTGACGCCGGATCTTTGTGCATTTAACTGCGGCGCAAGAGATCACACGTAACGAATTAGTAATTCTGGATAAATATTTACTCGTACAGTTGGCAAATACCATTATCTAGGATTGTCATTGAGTATTTTATCCATATTGACTTCGAAAAAGCATAGAAATCAGTTGATGTTTTCAGCATTTATTTATCTACCACACACTCCTGTTTGCTTATTACTGTTTGTTTTTCATAATCACCACTACTTTGTCCCTAATGCGTTCTTGTTGTGCCAGATTGTCATCACATGTCTCATCCAAAGTAGTTCACTGTTTTGGCACTTTGTATCCTGAAACTTAACGTAAACTGCCCAAATAATTTTGGATACAGATTTAAATGGTTTTCAAAGACCTGAAGCATTGCTTCAGGCCATGGTAGGGAGTGAGGCAGCAGTTCTTACACCTTTTTATCGTAAACTTACTGGAGAATATTTATCCTCTCACTATCTGACTTGTCCAAAAACCTAGATATTGCTGCGTGACAAAAGTGCTGAGCATGGATTAAAGTAGGTCATTATGAATAATTAAGTCCTGAAGTTAATACCAGTAAACATAGTGAAGAATGGAAATTGCATTACCATAATGGAGAAAATAATTCAAAACTAAACAATACCTGTAAAAGTGTCTTACGTTTTCCTTTAGTGCCGTAATGCATTTTTGTCAGTTTTCTAAAAATTCATTAAATAAAACTTTCAACCTTGAACATTTATTCTCCCATATTTGCAGTGTTCTTGATTATTATGTGCCATTCGTCCAACTGAAGGCATAGTAACCTCTGTCATTTACCATGGCATGGCAGACTAAATGTGAGCAGTGTAATGGAAACACACTGCCCACACTTTCAACCATTAAATGGTATGGGTACTGGAGTTTACCATGGCAGTTCTTCATTAAAATGTTAAAAAAGGCCAGTATGTATATGGTGCAGTGTAAAATAGTTATGGGTAGTTCCTTTTAAGTTCTTAGTTTGCAACAAATTTTATTCCAAATGTAATGGCAGAAATGCACAGATTATAAAAAAACCAAAAGTTGTTGATATTTTTCGGTTTGTTGGGGAAACGGACACACATTATTTTCAGTAATGTTTCTAATCTGAGGAATATAGTAAAATCATTATAGTAGGACGAGCTGAAATTTAATTTAACAGAGATAAATTATTTCACATAATGCTCACAACATATTCATAGATAACTTACCATAGAGTCGAATTGTTCCATCAGCATGACCTAAAGAATTTGTTGAAACACATGTGTATGTGCCGAGGTCATTTTTTCCTAGTACCTTAATGACGAGTTTCATGTGCACTGTGTAGGAATTGCGAACCTCTTCGATTGTGTGTTTCTTCCTGAAACATTAAAGAAAAGCTTCCCTTCTGGAAAATTAATGAACATTAATACAGCAGTTTGATAAATTTGTTTGTTTTACTTATATGAAATGACAGGTCATAGAAAACAGTAAAGGAACATACTGGTTGCAGTAATATTTATTCTTTGATTAAGGGGGTTTTATCAGTTCTAAGGTGATGGCAAGATTGAATATGGTAATGTATTTCTGAATTCTTTTATAAACAAAATTGTTGCATGCATAATGCTTGAGAAGATAGTTGTGACGAGTAATTTGCAACACAATTCCTAAAGAAACGTTTGAGGAAAGTAAACAGCTCCATAACCATTTATCTGATCACCATGGTCAATTTCTTAAGATTAAAGCTAGTAGCAATTTCGCTTCTCAGGCCACGTATCAATTTAAAAGGCACTTTACAACAAAGAGTATGGAAGCTTTTAATAATCTTTTAGCTATGGAATCTTGGGAATGTATGTGTAAACAAAATGAAAATAGTACTACAAATTTTAAATCCTTCCTCAACCAATTTTGTTTAAAATTTGAGGAATGTTTCCCTAGAAGAAAATATGTTGCGAAAGACAGGAATAGGACGT
>PNEQ01072203.1:0-14484 GCA_003012365.1 Medauroidea extradentata
TATTTACTGGTTTTCAAGTTTTGTATGAAGTAAAAATATGCAAATTTTGACTTTGAAGTGACATTACGGGAAAACTAGATGAGCTAATTTTTTTCCGTTAGATGTTAATGTTCTCTGAAGTAATGTCTACAAAACTAACACTATTTTATACAAATATAAAATTATGAATTTTTCCCCACTTGAACGCCCTTAATGTGCAGTAGTATATTCGTAAGGCGCCGGCGCTGGTTTTCTGGGTTCTTTGCAGTGACTATGAGAACAAGAGAAAATGAAAGTAGGAATGTGTAGTTAGCGGAGCAGAAAAGTTGCGGAAGACTCCCGTGAGTTGACACAAGTTAGCGTGCGTGCGGCTCGGATGTAGCGAACCAATTACACGACGCCGGCCCCATAGAGGACTTAACTGTGGTCCCGCGGGAGCCGATGGTGCCCGGAATAATGAGAACATTGTTCGTTCTCTGGAGCACGAAGTCATTCCGTTGTCTCTGTACACACCGCGGCGACAGAGACGCCAACGACCAGCGGCCAATTTCCAACGTCTTCCACTTCCTGGTTCCTCTCGGCGGGATAACTGAGGGCCGAAAGTCATTAATATTTCATAAGTAGTAAATTTCATGCTTTATTCATGTAGGCTGAATTACAGGTTCTTATTAAAAATTCATTTTAAAAATTTCGAGGATCACAAACCCTGCTGAATCACACGGAACACTACAGTAGTTGATAAATTAAATTGTTCATAGCTCATTAAAATTTGAACACGTGTATTAAAATTTTCGCGTTTAAAGAAAGCAACGAATGAGTACAGTTATTCATAATCTGAAGAAAATAAATATAACAATTTTATCAGTTCACTTACGCGTAATTATTTAAGAATTTGTAAATATGCTATATGTGCACAAGAAACAGGAGAAAATAGAAAAAAAATTGTTTTTGCCAAACTGAAGATTTTTAATATTGAAGTATTTTCATTCTCTTACAAAATAGAAGGGATGTTATAAATTTGACAGCAGTGTCAGTCTGTGACTTCGTAGGTCCCAAACAAACAGACCGATTCCTTTTTTTTTTTTTTTTTTAGTTGGAAGCTAGTTTCATCGGGATGGTTCTTAGCTGTATTTGACGAAAATACTGTTGCGTGTTGGCCGGGCAGCAGGCACATTACATCATGCTGGGTGGTCAGCCCTGTGAGTCAACCAGTGGTGTCATGGGTTTCCGCAGCTATGTCGCAACTCCCGAGAGACGTCACTGGTTTTCCCCGATGACGTCAGTGCGAGTACGTGACTCTCAACTACTACGACCGTGGTAATGTCTATTTTTAGACTCTAGGTCACTGTATGTCATCAGCCATTGACGTCATTGAAGGGGCCGTATAAAAGCATCGGAACTGCGCAACATGGGTCAGTCTAGTAGTGAAGAGACAGTGAGAAGTGACAGCCGTGGAGAGTCTAGTATTGCAGAGTCTGGAAGAGAGTCGGGAAGAGTCAGCCTTGTGCAGTCTTGTGATAGTGAAAATGAAGTGAGACCGAGAGAGGTGTGAGGCAGCGAGCCCCCCTAGGGGCGGCGTTGCCACCGGGACGACGTTGCCACCGGGACGACGATGGGCGTCGTGAGAAGTGACGGGCCGCCTTGAAGGCGGTATCACGACGGCGTCGAGGCTGGTGTAACATCGGCGGAGCTGACGAGGTGTGGCGTCTTAAGGATGCCAACACGGCGGCGATAGTCGCTGCTGATTCTGAGTAACATCAGCGCCCTGCAGAAGGGACAGACAACACTAAGGTGTTGTGTGTCGGCACGACTGAGCTGACGAGGTATGGCGTCTCGAGGATGGCAGCACGACGGCAATGGTCGGTGTCGAGGCTGTGTGACGCCAGCGGGCTGCAGGATGGACGAACAACACTTGTGGTGTTGTGTTGGAGTGCTGCAGAGGTAGTGAGCTGTGAAGAACAACACTGACGGTGTTGTGTCGAGGAGGGCAGTAACTGGCTACTTGAGGAGACTGTCTACCTGGTGATTCAAGAGCAGGAGTTCTTCGAGAGTTCGCTATTGGTCCTGCTCGGAGGCGGTGCTAAGCTTGTGCAGAGAGGCTGGTGAGGGCATCTTGGTGATGTCAGGAAGACATCTTGGTGATTGACGTCTTGGTGACGTCGGAGTCTACTGCGAGGCTACAGGCACATACCTTCGGAGCGGTACTATAGGTGAGACAAGAGGGCTTCTGTTGCGGGTCGACAGGTGAAGAAGAGGTGTGCGACGTGAGTCGAACCGAAGACTTCAAGAGTGAAGACAGCGATGCACTCTGGGTGCTGCACTGTACATGGTGAGCCATCCTCCCTTAGGACAGTTAAAGTTGTACATTGTCATTATTAGAGTAACTGTTGATGGGATATATGACTGAACATTTATTGTGATTCGTAGTCTTTAATTGATTAATTGTAATCATTCTAGTGCTTCAATTGTCAAAGTTAATTAACGTGTCTGTGACACAGAAGTAATTGTGTGCATAATTAATTGTGTTGTGAGAGTTATATTTGATTACCGTTTTGTGTATTTCATAGCTTTGTGAGCTATTAAATCCAGTACTTGATTTAACTCTTTTATTTATAATTATAAGACCTCTATACCAAAAGAACTCATGGGAATTGCCCACATTGAAAAGTTTGTGTGTTCCTCAAACTTGTAACAATACGTTTATCTGTTCCAAAGTTATGAACCATTTTCCAAATTGGTGTGAGGATTTCCCCGACATAGTGAAATATTTATTATACATTTATATTTTATATACCTGTGGTGTAGATGAATGGGATAAAAACGTATACATTTTCGCAGTGCTTTAAGTGTGAAAGGGAGCATGATGGTAGATGTTTGTAAGTCCTATGGCCCTGCAAGTGTATGGTAACCTGGTCCCGAGGCTGCGCACATGCGCGCAATTTCTGTAATTCAGTGTTGTTAACATAACAAATATTTAACCATATTTACCAATAAATCATTTATTTATTTACTTTCTTACTTATTTATTCATACATATGAATTTCAGAAGAAAGATATTTTATACTGTTAATATATTCTTAGGTTTTAAAAGATGATGTATTAAAATACTGTTAATAATATTAATAATGATTTGTTAATAGTGTTAGAATATCAGTAACTCTTAAATAACAAAAAAATACTACAGCTGTTCAACTTTTTAAACTGTATAAAAATTTTATTTTTCTATTTACAATAACAGTAGTAGTATTAAAGATTACAAAGTTATAAGTATCGCTTAAATTTAAAAAAAAACATACACATAAATCGATCCCTTAAAACGTAGGCCTAAATAATAATAAATAAAAATTACATTTACCCTTTCATCTGTAATAGGATGTCAGAAATTGAAACCGAATAGAGCAAAACACGACGGCTAAATCCACAAAATTACGTATTAACAGAAAAAGTAAAATTTCATGTATGTGTATACTCTGGTTTTCTGTGACACACCATTTGCTGCAATGGCGTACGTCCAAAACACTTCTTTAGTTTGTGACTTGCCCACATTGCAAGAATCGTTCAAATATAGCAAGGATAATCGAATACATCGGGTTCTGAGTTCTTACGTAACTTTCACGTAGGCCGTTTAGGGTAAAATTTCAATCCGGATTGAAGCTGGAGTGGACTGAGGAATCCAGATTGAGATTTTACTATAAACATTTTGTTGTGGACTGAAGTAGGAGTGAAGCGAGATAATCCACTCTACTTGTTGAGGTGAACTGGAGTGAAGAATCCGGATTGAGATTTTACTGTAAACACAAACTGGACAGAAAAGAAAATGCGCAGGAGAAAGTTGCCGTCATGTTGTGTTGTTACGTGTTATGGTTAGGTTAAAAAAGAGCAGAGATCACATTGTAATTTAACAGAAAGCATTAAAAGCAGGTATTCTTAAAGCTAAACGGCCTTTATACACAAACGGAACAAGACAAGTGTATATCTTGAAAAAAAACCGTTTTTTGGAGCAACTCTTATTTTTCATGTGTCATCTGTTCTCTGCTTCATACTGTCGCCGATAGATAGCATTATTACGTTTTCAGTCCAGGTTGATTGCAACTTGGCTATTGTTTACAATTTAATCTGGATTGTGATATTTACCGTAAACACAGTTCGTCAATCCATGTTCGCTACACATTCACTCCGAGCTGACTCCACTTCAGGTTCAACCTGGATTGAAGTTTTACCCTAAACGTAGTAACTGACGGACTCCGAAACGAAATTGAGTGCCAGCTGAAAGTTAACTAAGCAAGTTTTATACGCAAACTATGAAAATATAGTGTAAAATCATATTTTCGAGGAAATTAAGTATCATAACAATACTATAAACCATATTCTTATCAGTATATTACGTTTGGTTCTCGTAATGCATGACAAGCAAGCTTTTTTTTACATTTGGAAACTCGATTAAATTTTTTTTCTACGCAATTTAACAGTATGGTGCTTAGTTTACCTAACAGAACATTAATGGAAAAAAATTAACAGTAAACGTACATAAACTGATTACTTCTCCCACAAAACATTTTACTGCTTTTACATAACACTTCAGAAATACCTAAATTTCTCCTACAATAATCATGTCTGTAATATTTTTTACTTGCTAGTTTACAACAGTCTAACAGTCCAAATTTTGTGGGACCAGTCCAGATTTCCTTCGTTCTATAAGAATTGCGTTTCCAGCAACTACATCTTACTGAATGTTAATGGTTGTACACATCGTTTAATTTTTTCTCAGCAAACCATCGTTCGAAGAATTTTTTTTTGTTACGATAAACATCAACTGTTAACTACTTTATCTGGTATAACTACTGACTTCGTTTACATTCAAAGCTTCGCTTCATTCCGTTTTAGGAATTTTACAACTGCGCCATCGCTTGCATATATGCGACCGACTGAGGGAGAGAACCTGGCGATAAATCTCTTTAAATAATTCAGCATCGACTGTTGCTCTTGGGTGCTACGTGTTTTGCAAGTTTTACCCTCCTGCATCAGCATGTCAACCTTGAACATTCACCAGGCTTTACTTCTTTCCATACTGCGGGAATTGACATTTCCTTAAAATGACTGGGTTGGTACCACTGCGTGTGGTAAACAATGCTACCACACGTATTTCATGAACACTCCTTTATATCGATGATATAAATTTACAAATAAGTTTTCAACGGTGTAGGGATAGAGAAAGGAAACTATAAAGAATCGACATGGGTCTAGATTAAAGCGGCCGCCTACCTCGCGCTTCAAATGCCTCTCAGTGTGTTCGTAAACAGGTTTTATTTTCTACGTAACAATTCCGCGTATGCCCATTGTACCAATGTACGAAAATGAAACACACTTCAGGCAAGGTCGGAACCTCATTGTCAAGACACTACGCTGATTAGAAACACTTGTTTCCAAGCCCTCCAAAATTGTTAAAACAGCCTTTTCGGATTGCCGTTTTTCGAAATGTACTATGCGGATGCATGTGAAACCCAGAATGTGATGTGCACTGAACTTTGCTACAGACTTTCCACCAATAAAATTATTTGGTGATCGTTTAGTGTCCCATAGTAAAAACGGTTCGGCGGAAGCCTTTAACGCTAGTTCGGAGCTTGCCTTGTTGAGGTGATGCGACATTTACCCTTACAACACGCGCCTTGTAAGTTGGCGGGTAACGAGCTGTAATGTGTTGCATATAATATTACTACAGTTTTAAATTTGAATGGCTAATTTACGTAGGTCGATTCCATTCCGGTATTAATAGGCTACTAGGTGTTTTTGCAGCGGCCTGCTGCTTGAATTCCTTGAATGCGCCCTTCACTCAGTAGCTGCCACTCGCCATCTAAGCTGGCGCTCAGTGTATGTCTCCTTCATTTCTGAGCCTCTAAAGGTGGATGCACAATTGATAACATAACAGTAAGCATAGAACATAGGTCGTTCGCACATGAACTAACCTCTATGTATTCTTACCTACTGATTCACATTACCAAAGACGTGGTCGTGTGCATAGAGGAATGCTGACGTAGGAAAACGTAATGTTTAATTTCTTGTGCGTACTCACAGGACAGCAGCCAACAACAGCAAAGAATTTTATGAATGTTCGCCATGTTGGTTTAACCTCCAACAAGTGCAACTGAAACTAAAAATTAAAAAAAAAATCTCATACTGTAAATTGATGAGAAGTTGGGAATCCTGCACATCCCAGATGATGTTATTGTAATATCATTGTAGTCACATGATACTATATTTCGTCTCGATCAGACCAGTACAAGTTGCTCATATCCCTTCAACAACTAGAAAAGAGCTGATGATCATCTAACGACTGAACAGATCTTCATAAATTATAGCGCTAAGAACACTCTCGATCACGTCAGCTTTCAAACAAATAAAACCTAATCAAAATCGGTCCATTCGTTTAGGAGCTACGATGCTACACACAGACACACAGATACGCACACAGACAAGTCAAACTTATAACGCCCCTCTTTTTGCGTCGGGGGTTAAAAATACACAAGAGCAAACAAAGTTAGAATAAGATATTTTAATGTTAAAAATTTTGTTTCTATGTTGTAAATAATGTTTTACGCTGTGCAGACTATAGGAACTTTGCTTCTATATTTCCTATTATTTCCAAATACGATTCCACTGCAAATATGTTTAAATGGCCTTCGGCTGACTTTTATACAGCAAGGAATATTTCAGATTCGTCAAAAAAAATGCTATTGTCTAAACACAACAGTAAGAATACAATTGTGAACTAATTTATCTCAAGGCGTCTGATCGTAAGCATTTTCTACTGTTATATTATATTTTCTGTGCTTATGGTTTTTAGTTGTGAAGTAACCTTAACGCGGAGGTAGGGGGCGCCCCGGAGATACCTGTTGAGAGGGCTTATACGGCGTCTACGCTTGTGTTTCCTCTCTCTTCCTTATTAAGCTATTGGCACAGTACACTTAGAGAGATAGACATTGCTACACTCGTGACCATAACTTGCCTAATCCCTCTCTTCCACAATGTATGCCTCTTTGCATGACATCTCCCCATTGTAGGCGTCCTACTCCTTCCCAGGACTTTCACAATGATGCAGTACATTAAGGTAGGTTAGGAATAAATACTGTGCCTGTAAGTTGGTCGACGAATTACCGGAATATGGCAGCTGCAACTACTGCCGAAATGTAGAATGTCAAGGAATAAGTGACGCGTCGAAATTCCAAAACCTAAGATCATCCAATTTAACGAATATTCCGACTAATAAAAATGCTGCTCGACAAACCTAAGTGTGTCCTCGGAAAATATGTGTGTCCCCCTCTCTGAAACACCTCGTCCTTCTACTCTCCTTGGCCCCGCTACACCCTACCAGCCAATAGCGAGCAAGTAGCATGTCCGTTGTGGCAAGTATTACGTACTGTCTCGTCAGATGAAAAGTGACCCAGTCTGTAGTTAGTTGTTGTCCAGGTCGTATCGTTTTACACCGCACAACTTCAAGGTATATCATTGCACAGGCCTCTTAGTAGAGGCAAGATTATTTCGCGCATTGATTTTAGATCTGGTTGAATGTCAATATTATATAGTTCACTACTCATTCTGTGATTAGACGACACCTGTTTTAACACATATTTGACGACTGCAAGCCAGAGATAAATAAGGAAGTCGTTGTGGTAACACGTGTTACGGTTAGAAGCCAATAGATGGCCAGTGTGTGTATAGGTCTGAGTAGTCTGCGCTGTTACCAGATTAATTCGCGAAATTCACGTTCCTCTACCTATTAGTAGGGACATACAAAATTCGCGTTATTTTCTGACACCTGACTAGACTCCAAGTGACTATAGGCTCGTTCGACGTCTCCCGCTGGCCGATATTGCCGGACTTGCCGCGGAAAATGCTTACACGGTAGAAAGGCCAATCTCTGTAAAGACGTAACACATGTAAACGAAAACACATAAAATTTCGTGACCAATTGCATCGCAGATTATGCTCTGTTAGGTACAGGAAAGTGACGTTTAGTTTGCTACCAAAAGATAACGCGAATTTTGCATGTCTCTACCTATTATACCTACTACAGATGGTCGCTTACAATATGAATGTAGTTTACATGGAGGGAGGGCTCCAAGACATTCCCCTCCACTGTCTTCACACGGCCACCACGAAATACTAGCTCTCTTACCTCCCCTACCCGAGGTTACACATAGGTTTGTCAATCAGTATCATGCGCACATTTTCCTTGACTAACGTGATTTACAGTTACGTTAAACACACAGTTCGCTATGCAGCTCAATATTGAGGCCTTCTTCAACGTGTGTTTTCTCTAAGCTACTATGATATCATCTAAGTAATTAGAAACGTGAAAAAAATTAGTTGACTGACTTCTAGGCTAGCCTCCAAGAATATCTGCGTACTCAAACAGACAGCCGCTTCTCATTGGCTGCTCGCAGACAAAGTTGTTTCATGTGATTCGGTCTGCGTTTAGTAATTTCTTTATTATTGGTTCAGTGTCCTTCTGATGACTGACTAATTATAGCTTGACACGCATCCAACGAAAAATTTGCACCTGCGTTGCATCTGGTTGCCTTATAGTGGAATTAAATTCGTACACACATAAGTGCAGTATGTCAAGTGATGGGTGAAAATGGTTGTAAATATGCGGCTGACATTCACTCTAGCATATGTACATAAGATTTATTTTCGCGCATGCGCAACTAAAAAAATTATGAAAAAAATATAAAAAGTCGTTGATTATATTTAGTTCCAACTGTAACTAGAGTTGCAAGTGAAGACCAACTTTACCTTTTTGCACCTGTAATTCGCTGCGTCGGTGCAAAGTGCAAACAGCAGGTCGTTATATTAAATCGTGACCTAGGAAGTGTCAGATTAGTTGAGGACTAGTTGAAAATATGACACGAACTTACAGTAGTTTGCCCTAAAGAAAACGCGAATTTTTATTACATATCCAAAACGGCCGTTGGGACAGAAACATTTCGCAAATTCAATGACCGGCATGTCATGTGTATACTCCAGCCCCGACCATTTGTTCATTAAGCCCACCTCATACGAGGCCTAATTTCTGCTATCTTCTGTTGTACACCCATAGGTTAATATGACAGATTCGTAGCAGTGGCTATAGCAGAAATCGGTGCGTCGTTTCTCTCTCATATCTACACGATACCTAGGATGGTAACGGAAAACTTAACCTCTATTTTAAAGAAAAAGGACGCGGGTTTTTGTGAAAGATAATGAAATATAAAAGGAAATTGTGGACTAGACCTTAGTTACAGAAACTAAATAAATTATGTAGTTATGGTGTTTTAGCAATGCTGTGAAACTAATAGTGGTTAGTTATTTTGTCATGTGATGCAATTTTGAATAGAATCAGACTTGAAGTTTTATGGTCATGTTGCCAACACAAAGTTGCTGCGATTTGCCATAGGAGTTTATGGATAGAAAGCAAGAAAAAATGCTCAGAAAGAGAGAGCATGTTCTGTTATGTTTCTAGGCAAGCTTTCGAGTACGGAATCTCTATGACCAGAGATAGACGCCTTGGGAGGTTGCTTGAATGTGGTCCACATGGAAGCAGAAATGGTAACAGAAAATGGTAATGGAAACTGTTACAGAATCGGGCTTTAACAGCTAATCACTGGAACAGCAGACAATCAACGAATAGCAGGCGGTTATTTTTGAAACTAAACCAGTTGAAGTTTTCGCACCAGCCTCGAGGCGTGTTCTAGACCGACCAAGTGTTTGCAGAACCTGTCCACGCACGTCGCTTGCGCGCGTATTCCCCTAAGACTTCCCGCCTGGGGCAGGCGAAGATTTAATGCCGGCAGGGCCCGGTGAATCCCTAAGTTGGAGGGCCGAAGAGGGTGGTGTTTGAACAGAAGAGGGTTGGAGGGGAAGCTGGTGGCGTCCCTAGTGGGCAGTGCGGGCAGCAGCGTCGTCGGCCGGCGGTTATGAATATGCAATCCCGGCCGCCAATCCAAGCGGCAGTTCCAGGTGCCGACGCCCCAGGGTGTGATTCTCAAGGCGTCCTCTCACTCTCACTCTCTCCTTACTATCCCGGGGTGCTAACTTCCACCCTTCACGTAACGTGACGGCACCGACCAGGCGTTAACTTTCCATATAACTTCGACTACGCTCGTGTACGCGCCTCTCGTGTCTGGGATGTGTCACCTACCTACCCGAGCTAAGTGACGCGACTACCGCCTAATTCCGGAATATCAATGGCGTGGCAGAAGTGATACGACTGCCGCGATGCGACACTAAACATTCTCGTTATTGCAAACACTAGTTTGGCTGCCGTGCAAACAAATCCATGGCGTTGAACTGCAGCCTCGTATGTCAATACAGACAAAATCACTTTAAAAGCATAGTAATCACAGTATATATCTTAATATCCGCTCAGACATCATTACAATACAAGAACATAAATTTAAAATTATATAACACACATATTAAGCAATATATAGATAAGAGAGTGACACACAAGTTGGCTGTATGCGGGAAATTGTATTGTTTCGACACACGAGATTGTAGTTCAACACCATCGAAATACTGAAAATGATGATATGTATAAAGTTCATTGTTACTATGACAGCCACAGATGTTTATATTGTTTCAATGTTTATATGCTTATTTCTAATATACTATAGATGCTCACTGGCATTCGAAATGAGGAAATAAACGCACAAATACACATTTCCATAAAAATATTATCGTCTGTTTATAGTAACCAACAAAATTCTCTCTTAAAATAAAAAAAATAATAAATGAAATTTACTACTCACCAATTTCACCAATATTTCGGCGCAAAATTAAATTCCGACTCAATTAATCCATATAATTAAATTTCGAAATTCGCGGCGCCTCCACCATTTTTGTCACGCTAACGTTACCGAAACCGCGGTGCTGATTGGCGGACATCTGTTGTTATTCGTGTCGAGGCGGCCTTGTCGCTTCTCTCGTGCCATTGTGATTATGGCATAAGGCGTTTACGAAAACGTAGTAGGCATAATATTCTAGGTATAACGGGATCAGTTGTTCAGCCATTGGATGTTTAACTGGTTTTTTTTTTTTCGAGCGTACGGAACGAGTTGTGTGTTGGTGTCCTGTTTCAAAATGCGAAGAAATCTGCAGAAGCTGTATATTTCAGTTCCCGAAGACCTAGTTCAGAGAGTACAGAGTATCCGTTTGTACTGGTGTGATATAAGTAGACGTAAGGTACCTGCACTGAAAGAAAAAGTTTGTAGGAAGTCTTCCCTGCAAAATTATTTTGTAGTAATCACAAAATAATTTATGATGGCCACAATATTTTAATGGGGTTAACTAAACGATTTTGTGGTAACCACAAAATAAATTTTCCAGGGTAAATACCAAGAAAATATTTTTTCTGTGTTTACCGAATATGGCCCGCTTAAGGTTCAAAAGTCATGTGTGCCTAAATAATTAATTATATTACTAATATAACACATGGATGACGTAACTGCATAAGGCTCCAGTTTGTATTCTACTCTCACATAAACGATAGCATAGTAAATAAACGTATGTAAGTATGCCAAATAAATACATAAGCAAATGACTTGCACAAGAAGGTGCATGAAACATAAAAACCGCCTCTAAACGATTCTAGTTAGAATACAAGACCTTGCATGCTTTCTACATGCATAAAAGTCGGCCAGCCACACTGTGAAAGACGCCTTGTGCTAGAAGATGTACGTCTTTTACATGAAAGATAATCGTGTGAACTATGCTCTTCTCTCCGCTCACTCAAACCTGAGTTCTGACGTAAACAAATAACATCACATCACTGCACCTCGCTAGCTTCTAATTGGCTCAATGTATGCAGCGCGCCGATGTAGTATTTCCAACCTACAAAACTGTGTTCAGTTAATATGTTAGAAAATAACATATTATCAAATAAAAATAACATTGCGTAAAAATTACGTACTTTTTAAAGACATGCGGAAATGAAAATTACGCAAAAACTTGAAAAAAAAAAATATTGACTCCATGTGCAGTTACCGTGTATATAAAAATTCAATTGCAATTATCAAGCCATGACTAACGATCGTATTTGAATATTTTGGTTCTGAAGTTATAAAAATTTGATAGAGTCAATTTATACATAAAGTCGTTAGCAAAACGAGTGATTAAACTTGCTGTAAAGCCCTCTTGGATTATTGTATATTTCTTTATAGCAAAATCACATTTGGTAAATCATAAAACCTTCTGTCGGTAATTCACGTAGCATATTCATTTTGTTTTATAAAGAACAACAATGTGAAATTTTCATACATACCTTGTAAACACCATCGCAGTTTGTTTAATAATGCAGACGTATATATCCACGTTTCGAAAATCATGCAACACAGTTTCACTGTTCGCGTCCAACGTCACACTATCTAATCCGTAGGTCTGACCATGTAAATATTTCCGACGCGAGAACGGAACGAAATAGAGCAAGGAATTTTTATGCGTACGAACCGGAAGGAAAAATGGATATACGAAAAACCATTCGCAGTAGCCACAACATTGACGTGTTAGTATCCAAAATACTTTGATAAAATAATTTATTTATTTGTGATATTTCCTACATGTTTTACAGTGGTATTTATTAGCCTACTGATATAATTTTTTTATATTTTCAAGTACAATGAGTATCGTACATCTCTAAATACTGGCAAGTGTACCAAGAAACTCGTACATTTAACAGTGCGTCAGTTGTAAAATAACTGTATGGACATGTCCAGCACGGTGGTCGGCAACCAACGAATATGTTTGCTTATGATTTGCTTTGTTTGACTTGATTTAGTTACTTGGACATACTCCATTGTGAAATAGATGACCGTTATAAAATAACGGTAGTAGAAAAACGTAAATATGCAGAGTATGCTTTAGTCAACAGGATACATATATAACATAAAATTTCGAAAATGAAATCGCGTAAAACAAAAGAAGGACAAACGGATAATAAATTAAAATAATAAAAATCAAAAATCAAAAGAGACCCAAGAATCCATCAACCCAAGTTTGAGGTCTGCTTTGGGAAAGGAACAAATGGATCAAATGCATGAACCACAAAATAAAAATACGACACGCCAATAAGGCGAAACAAACACAGTATTTTATCAGACACGAACAGTAAAACAACAAACGACACAATGATGAGACGAAACAAAACACAGTGGCTTTTTAGCTTTTTAATGTGTTTCTATTATCTTTAGTTTTCTTCGAGAGTCATCTATTTCGCAAAGGAGTATTTCCAAGTAACTTAATCCAGTCGCACATTCCCAATGCACAGTTCTGTCGAAGATCATTTGCTTTGTTCATTATAAAACTAAGGTAAGAGTGAACGGAGAATAGACGCAGGCAAAGTTTCTATTACGATCGCCCGACAATTGACGCCGTCCAACTCTTATCGGACGATGTGCAAGCTTAAAGTTGTGGCATGCTAGTATTATCATTAGCCTAGTCAAATTCTAACACACGTACTGCCAAAGAAGATCGTCTAACACGAAAACTCTACATCGCAACATATCAACAGCCAACTTTCCTGTAACACGCCACTGACCCGAGTAAGTAGGTAGGTAGTATGATTTTAAGTCTCGTCGGCAGTAAGATTGTTATGGATGGAAACCGTTACATAAACGATGAACCAAACAGCCTTAACATTTGTTAAGGAAACATTTTAGCAGCTTGGAAGTGACTTTGACAAACCAAGAAACTAAAATCGGGATGACCACACCTTTAGAGACTACGACGAAGCTTAAAGCGTGTGTGCTCTGTAAATTTGGAAACTGTGAATGTTCGTAGTTTTTCAGTGATTTTCCACAGATTAAAATTGTTATAACTGAAAAAGTGGAAAACTGCAGATTTTGTAAGTAAAATAAAATCACTGATTGAATTTTAGAGATTTCCACTAATTAAAATAGAGACAAATTTTTTACCTAAATACGTACAAAACGAGTACTTTTACATTAAATGTATTTTGGTTATTTAACTATGATGTAAGCTTAAAGGCGGGTCTCCACCAACGCGGCATGTGCCGGCGGCCTGTGCCGGCGGCCCGGGCCGCCGGCACAGGCCACGCAAAAATTGATGAAGTTGGTGCGGCCCAAGCTGGCGGCACAGGCCGCCGGCCTCTGAATCTCTAGCGGCCTGACGTCAGTAAACATCAAAGGGTTTACCCGCGGCCTGCGACTCGCAGCCCCTCCCCTTGTCTACGTCCCTACTCTTCCAGTATGCAGCTGTCCTTAGTGACGTGAGCTTGCGTAGTTCTGTATGTACAGGAGGTTAGCCAGTAGTTGACAATGGAGTGGTCCGATGAAAAAGTGTTAGAACTTATTGAGTTGTATCGACAGGAAAGGAACCTATGGGATCCACGGGATAGCGACTATAAGAACAAAACGAAACGTCATGATTCGTTGACGAGGATATCGGGTGTATTGAATATCGAGAAAATTGAAATTGAGCGCAAGATAAAAAATATAACAAGTCATTTTTACA
>PNEQ01072204.1:0-11003 GCA_003012365.1 Medauroidea extradentata
ACATTAGCTCTAACAAGAACTTTCAAAGGGCACTTTTTATTGCACTGTTGTAATAAATTTTTATATTTTGTGTAGTTAATACTGTATTTTGTTTTAAGTTACTACGTGTTAGTATTGTAAAACCTAGAACTTTTGTATTTGTATTATCTGTGTTGACTGTATTAATTTTATTAAATAATGTTTTATTAAAATAGAACGATGAAAGATGTGGGGTGGTTGGGGTGGATCTTTCTTCTTTCTATTTTTTTGCGTATTCCATTCAGAGATTATTTTATATTTCTAATATAATAAATCTACAAGTCACTAAAAGTCACTTTTTTCCATCAAAAAGTCACTTTTTCCACTTTTTTAAAGCTTTTAACCTGTTACAAGCCCTGGATCTCTTACTCCCATGATTTTTTTTACATGCTTGTTGCAAAAATCGTGGTGCGCACTATACACGAGTTAGTTTTAAGTTCTTGTTCCCTAATTGTAATGTTAGTCAGAAGGGAAAGAGGTTTATTTAGCCTAGGTGGTTACGTAATTGTCATGTTTGATACAGCAATTTCTGATGATTCAGAACATTTAAACATGTGTCTTGAAAGAGTATATTTGAATTCTAAAAATATAGCTTCTTATGTGGCAAATAATGTAATCCTCCTGTGAAATTTGGAAAACTACAGTGTATACAACTCTAAAATAGTCGCTTAATTGCTACTGATCATGTTAGTCACTCTTGAGAGTTCATGCAAGAATAAATGTAATAATGTCGAAAAATTGTTACAAAGTGAATTTGTCATACACTCTAAAACTGATTTGCAAAGTATACTCTTGTGTTTTATTGAAGCCTTGACTAATGCTCATTTTGGAATTTAGTAATTTACTTCTTAGCCATTGAAAGTAGTGTTATAAGCTCAGTAGTATATTCATCAAAGCTGTTATGTTTCTGGATATAGTATTTTGAAAATACAGCAATGATAATGGATAGATTCTCATTATCTATAGTTTTATGCAACATAGTGAATACACCACACATGACTTTTGCTGTTAAGTTCTGATAGGTTTAACAGTAATGCTTTGACAAATTGCAAATCACATGTTACCGTATGCAAAACTGAAGTTGTATTGTATGAAAGAAGTGAGCCATCTTGCGAAACTTATTTTTTTAAGGTAACAATATGAGAAACTTATGTTCCTCAATCATTGTGAAATTGACAAAACCCGTTTTGAAAAGAGCCAACTGAAGTTGATTGCTGGCGGTTGCTGATCCCGTAGATATTTCCTTTTATGTACAGAAGTACAAAGTTGACGTAACAAAAACAATAACTGGTAGTGACATGATTAAGAAAGCTTCTCACTGTAACTTGATATCTAACAGTTTTAAAGCCCTTTCTACAGTAAACAATGTAATGATGTATTGTATTTGAATGTCAGTTATCCTGTTTTGCACATAGGTACCAGAATTTCAGTTAAACGTTGTGGCAGAACTGCAGATGGTGTGTTGTAGTATGTATATGTATGGTTGTGTGTGTATGTGTATATAATAATATTTATGTTAATTTTAATGTTCTGGTAATGTAAGTTTTTATTAGTTAGTGTTGTATTTGTTTGAATCACCACTCCAGGTTCACATTTAAATTCTTATTTTAATTTAAGTATAATTTAATTTTAATGTCATCCCTAGTTCTTATTTCTCTCACATTTTAACTATGAACATTTTTTATTTCAATCATGTAATATGTTGTCCTTGAACTGCAAAGGAGTACTCTATTTAGCAACCTTTTTTTGCTATGTCTTCGGGCATGACAAGAAACTCTCTTTGCAGACTTCATGGCGGCAGCTTCATCATAGTAACGGCAATGCTGTAAGAGTTAATAAAAGCTGCACATCATGAATCAGGCATGTGTACACACAGAGAGAGAGGGGGGGGGGGGCACTGCAGTGAGGACTGTTAAAGAGCGTGGGCATATTGCAAGTGGTCCTAATGAACTTAATTTTATTAATTTTGAGTAGTTCCTGTATGGTGCATGACCAATGAAGTTTACCGATCCTAGTGCAGTATACCAACAGGGAAGGAATCTGCAAGCCAGTTTACATAGAACCAATATTTTGTGAAACTGACATTTAAATCTTATAGCACTGAAAAACTTTGTTTTAAATTATTGGACTTTCAAATGTGGCTTACAAAGTACACATCTCACACGTTTGTTACTCAGTGGCAGAGAAAAAATACTCTTAAGCTCCACCAAAGTAATCAATCATTATTTTTCTCTTAACCACAATTAATTAATTGGAGTAACTGAAGTGTTAGAACTTTTGTTTGAACGTTACTTTGCTAATGTAATTTAAGTAAGTTGTACTACTGCAAAAATTGTGAGGAGGGGTTGGTTTAGGTCTGACTTGCAGGTTTTATTACCAGTTTTCACACATTTTCTTCTCTCTGTTTTCATTCTTGTTAAAAAGTTATTTTATTATCATTGATATTTATTTCAGAAGTGTTTTTAAGAATGCAAGATATATATTTAGCTCACAGCAAAAGTGGTTAAACCAGTATAATTTATCTACATGAATTACAAAATACAAATTTCTAGGCACACCTACAGAGAAGGGAGCTACAGAAAAAGTATTAGGTTGGTTACCAATAAATTGGACTGTAGATAAGAGTGCTGTCAGAAATCAACTAGTATGTACAGAAATATTGATGCAGTGTACCATATAGTCAGATCATGAGCCTCGTGAAAAAGTCAGAAACAATTGTAGCTAATGTTCTCAGTGTTCTTAATGTACAGTCTACTTCACATAAGAATTCCATGTTTTTTGACGATTGCTTACATTTCTTTTTACAGCTGTTTCCACAAACTAAACAGTGTTTTCCTCTGCCACAAGTGATTTTCTTCCTCAAACACACTCAGCTTGCTCTCAAACTGTGCAGTTTATCAAACTTAAAAGTATTTTGTAGTAAAATTTTCTACACGTGTTAGTCTTAGAACTGTCAAAAAATTCAATTCTTGTGTGTGTCACCTCTGCATTACTTTTGTTGTAGTTATTGTGTTTTAGAAATGTTCCTAGGCTAAAATCGTTAAAAAACATTCTACGGACTCGAATGTTTCCTAGCTAGAAATTGTTTTGTCGTCACTGTCTATTTTGACACCTATCTGATTATATTTTTGTAATTAAATTTTAAAAAAATTTGCCTTGATGTTATAGTTGTATTGTATGGCCTAGTGGCATCTGAGCCAGACCAACAGTAGCATTGTTTCACTTGTGTTTTAACATGGGTATATCTGTTTTGTGAGATTTAATTTGTTTACATGAGGTTTGCTGTGGACTCCACTCTTCAAAGAGAAGGGTGATTGTCCAGTGTGTAGTATGGTGTGCTCGTCATTGGACAGTTGTTGCTGGGCAACCAACTGTGATATCAGCAATGTGCTCGTAGGCCTGCCCTGCACCCCTGTGAGCACTAGTCAGTTGTTAGAGAGCAGTGAGTGTAGGTTAGGTGTGCATGGGCTACCGGCTGTAATAACGTGACATACAAGAGCATTGTTTCGGCAGACCGCCTTTTATTATCTTACCGCCATGACTCGCTTAACAACAAGAACAGTGCTACCACCACATAACCTTAGACAACTTACTTCCTAAATACATCACATTTCCCTATTGCTACCACACCGGCGTACTCGCGTGAGCCTGCTGTGATGCATCACAAGTGATGTACTGTATGTGCACTTAAGGGGGCGGTTCACCTCAGTTTTCAACGCCTTTTATTATTTTTATATTTGTACCAGACATTTTTTTCTTATTTTAGACATAAATTGTGACTAAATTTTCCTCTTAGTAAATTTTTTTATCTCATAGTTTTTGCGTAATGAGTCGTAAGCGTCAAAATTTGCACTTTACGATTTTATGCACGCCATTAAAACCGACTAACATACCAAACCGAAAAAAAATTCACAGTGTACAACAATGTTGTAGGCTGCGATTTGAAACATACTAAACAAAAATATATATAGTTTCGTATTTTTAAAAAAAATTTGAAATTTTTGAATTTTCATTTAAAAATTTAGCATTTTTAATTAAATACAAAAATATGTTATTTTTTGTTCTATATATGTCTAATCATAGCCTACAACATTGTTATACAGTGTGAATTTTTTTCGGAATGGTATGTCAGTTGGTTTTAGTGGCGTGCATAAAATCGTAAAGTGCAAATTTTGACGTTTACGACTCATTACGCAAAAACTATTAGATATTAAAAAATTTCCTAAGAGGAAGATTTAGTCACAATTTATGTCTAAAGTAAGAAAAAAAATATATGGTACAAATATAAAAATAATAAAAGATGTTGAAAACTGAGGTGAAATGTGGCCTTAAGGTTTGAATGTATGGATTTAGATAACAGATTTAAAATTTCCACTGATCTTTTCAGTAATTAGGTAATTTTACATTTTATGTAAATTGAAATAAATTTTCCATTTGAAATTAGGAAATTTTACTGAAAGTTTTCAGGTGAATTAAATTTTTTACAGCATATTAAAATGGTTTTAACCTCTCACGTTCCTATTACAAATGTGATGTTGCCCAGTCATGCTTTGCTATCTGTTCTAGTATTTTCATATTAGGTTACACCCAGAATAGCTTTTACAAGTTGTGAAGTTACTGAAATTAGTGAAGCTGGGTTCTGTTTATTGTTAATATAGAAACAACAATATAACTTGGGAACATGTTTTTGGGTGTCATAGACGAGACGGTGCCAAGGCGTTGTAGTCATGAACATAGTGTGTAGTTATACATAGTTCATCACATTTTGTCGTCGGATGTCTTATCCAAGTTGTGTTCGGGTTATGATGGAGTTAAAACAGATCTGTGATTGACGTGTTTTTGTCACCTTTAAAAATTTGATCTCTTACAGTGGCATCTGGTTATTAAGATTATTTAAGAGACTATAATGTTTGACAAGTTTAGAAACTTTTGAAATAGTGGCATACTTGTTACTCCAAGGAGAGATCCAATGATACGCTTGGTCTAGACTATCACATCCTGGTGTATTAAACAGAAGCTTGCCTGCCAAACCTGAGCAGCTGCCCATGATTAAACACTGGTAACACATATTGTCAATGTTGGCTAAATACATACATTACTCAAATGCAGTAGAATCTTCCTATTCCGAACCCCGCTAACCCAAAAATCTGCCTAATCCAAACAGAGCTAGGAAACAAACAAATTAAGACAAGTGATGTATGTTTATTAATACATAAGAAACTTCTAATGTGTCTGTGTCACTGTCTAACTGAAAAGAAATAAAATAGAAATATATATGTACTACGGTACTGTACTAATTTACGTATTGACACCGTTGGTACGAGACGTGACTGATTTATGGACTGAATTGATAGTTATGAGGGTGGGCGCCAGGGATACTACCCAGTATCACACTTCAAGACTCTGTTATCCCAGGGGATGGGTGTTTTGGTCGCGTGCCTAGTGATTGCCTCGTTCCAGGTGTGGTGATGGTTTGGTTTTACTTATCTGACATGAACACAATTATATGATCGGAGTGAATAGCATGAAAAAAATATTATCCCTTTGCACCATGATTTATTACATACTGAATACAGCGTGCCTGAATGAGTTTTATTCTAAGTCAGTCTAATGTGTGGTGATGGAAGGAAACCGTGCTCGCACCTATATATTCTGTATGAGTTGAATGCGGGGTTGTGCAGAATGCAGCTCCCTATAGAGCAGAGAACCGATGACCGCTGTGATGGACCACGGTTTTGCTCGGGAAGCGGGCATGGATGATGGATATATGCTGCTGTTCCCAACTACGCAATTGTATGGTTGAACCTATCCCAGAGGCACACAATGGTATGGTGATGGTTGGCACAATGACGACGATAGTGGTACTCGCTGATGAATGTGGCTGCACGCAAGAAATGAAATGAAACTTACGTGAACCGCATGCAAAATGATGTAGAGGTATAAATGCTCAATGTCCCTTTTTTCACTCTACAATGATTGTAATGGCGTCGTTGGTGATGAGCACTTGGTTCCACAAAACCGACCATAAAATATTTACTGATGCATGAAAATTATACATAATTACGTTACTGAATAATAAAAATATGCCCTGACACGATTGACAATTAAAACCACTGAATAATCTTCATCAACGTGCGGATGACTGCCGATTACAAAGTCCCTAGCTACGTGGCATGAACAAAGTGCACACACCGTTTTAAATTAAAGTACCATTTGCAGTTATAATGATTAAATGAAGTGTAATGGCACTTGCCTGGGAAATACTTGGCGAAAACGTGTACGGAAAATGATGATCCGGTGTATTAAATAACTATGGTAACCTACTTAAGTGAAACAACGATGGAGCATACACGGACAGCATCTTACCTCACCAGAAGCCTGCGACGAACTGCGAGGAGGAACATGGCTGCTGATGGCTCATGGCTAGAGCCAGTGATTTTTGGTGAAAAAGAGTTCTGCAACAATTTGTTTCAATGCCTTATACGAACACCTGTTTCTCTGCTTCCTGGTCAGTGATTGGAAGTTATTAACTTCCGGCGTCTCGGGGTCCTACCGGCAAATCACGTGTGTGTGGTGTCGCGGTAACATTGTTCTGGTTGGTGCAGTTAAATCAGTCACACCTCTGCCCTATTATATTCTGCCAATAACCACGGACCAGAATTCAGGTGTGCACGTAAGGCACTGAAACATGCTGTTGCAAAATTCTTTTCACCAAAAATCATTGGCTCTAATCATGGCCTATCGCCGGGGCGTTCACTTCGGGCGCCACACACATGACTGTTGTATTTTAAATTAATTATTACGTTAAATATAGAAAAACTGCACAAAATTAATTATACATTGCAAAAACAGGTTACATGTTGACTCTGGCAATGAATCCCTTAAAATATGTTAATTATGGTTTTAAATGTTCAAAATGAGTTGGCCGATCATCGGAACATTTCCATGTGGCGGTTTGAATGTCAGTCGTGACCACTTTGAATAAAGAAACACTAGACATACACAATCAATGACCCTGTGGAAAAGAATACATGCAATACACTAGAACACTATTGAACACATTTGTAGTTTTCCGTGCAGATGTAATTTATATACAGTATAACAAATTTAATTTTACCTTATGTTTATCCTTTGGTGTTTTATATCCCATTCTACAATTTGTCATTCTCTAAACGTTATATTGCATCATAGGCCAAAGTTGGAATTTCCACAGAGACTGGTTAATTTAGAATAGTTAGTCTTAAAATTATGTACTTCATTATAATCCAAAATTTCTGGTTTATTAAAATTTCAGTTTACATAAGGACTAAACACACTGTTCAAATCTTAGCACTTTGGATTTGGTTCACAGAAAGTTATAAATAAAAACGTGGCATTACTATATTGGAATATTAGACAAGACAAAGTCAGAAAATTTGACACACGGTGAACACACACGCAGCGAAGAATAATGAGAAGCCATACATGCTCTCTGCCCCTAACGGCCTACACGTACGGGTGGAAACAAATTTTGTAGAGTTGAATAGTGTCCAAAAAAAATTAAAGAAGATAAAAGGCCTTGGTGCTACCTGTACATGTTAAATTATGTCACTCCCGAACTTTACTTCATGCAAAACTTTGGGCCGTAGCCCCACGCTCATCCTATCCGGCTCGCATCACGAATTCGGAGGCTAAACCTTCCAGAACGAAGGGAAAAAGGATACCACACACCGTGCTCTCATTGACTTGTTCTCAGTGGCGTGACCCTCATCATTCGTTCTATTACCTAGAACCCTCCAGGGCAAAACTAAAAACTACGCAATGACAACAGCCGGCGTAAAAACTCCAACGGAATAAACCAGAACACGAAAAGAAAAAGTTACTGCCTCCAACTAAGGCCACCTGACTACATCAACAAACATTACACCCTATCTGAAATCTAGAACATATGGGAATAAATTAACTGCACCTTTACTCTTCCTTTCTGGAACCAATACCACTGAAATAAAAGTTAAAATTTAAATATTATATTAGAAAATAAAGATTACATAAAATACTAATTCACCAATAATGAAAAACCCCTTGCCCTACAATGCTGCATCATACTCTCTTATCTTATTATCAATAAGTTACACTATTTCTTGGCTGCCATCACCAACACTATATTTTAATATAATTGAATATTGTAATAACCAGTAAATTTTGTGTCTTATTCATTTACATATCCTGATTGAAAAATTCCATTGTCTGTTTGTAATAATTATATGTCAACAAATCTATTCAGGCATAGTATTTGGTTTACATTTATAATGTGTTTTATGTGATAATTACACTGCATAGGAAATACTCATAATAAATAATTTACAAAAGTGTTCAGAAATGTATTTTAATTTATATAACCATCATTCACTCCATTTATTACCATAACTAGGTGCCTAGCATATAATAAAAATAGTCATAGTTGTAAGTAATGTTTTTTTCGTGATTTTGGGACCTCTGTTGATGCAGGAGTTAAGACACTTACCTCTCGCCTATAAAATCCAGGTTAATCTCCCGGAAGGTTAAACAAGGTTTTTTGCATGTGGGAATTAGGCTGAAAATGACTGTTAATAGGTTTTCTCAGGGATCTCCCATTTCCCTAGCCCTTCAGTGTGTGCCTGTTGAAGTGTGTGTTCTTGCATTTGAGTTTATATGTGTGTGTGTGCAAACATGTATGTGTGCGAGATTGTTCATATGTGTGTGTGTGTGTGTTGTACATGATAATGAAAAAGGTATTTCTGTAGTAACTACTAGAGTTTGTAATTTGCAACATAGTAAATCATATGACTTTTATTAGGTTCAAATTGTTAAATCAATATTGAACATGTGATGAAGAAATAGTAGTAGTAATCTTCTATGTTTTCATAAATTAAAATTTTGTTTCAGACATCACCAGTTGTCTAAAAAATACTTGACAAATGTTTCAGAAATATTTAAACCTAAGAAGGAGCATGGTCTGTTGGAATTGAGCAGAAGTAGGAAGGAGGGTAAACAAGATGCATATACAGTTTATCAATATCTTTTATGAGAACTACTATATGTATGCTAGATGTACACTCAGTTTGGACTGCATGGTGCAGCTGTATCGAGATGAATGAGAGGAAGTGTTGGCTTGCAAGCAGTGACAGACAGTCTGGAGGTTAGCAGAGGTGACTAAGAAGTAATGACGTAAACAAGATTGAAAATTTGGCAGAAATAGGAGCACTGCAAGAAAGCTCCCATGCCTTGGCAGTGTTCACTTCACTATTGTTCACATGACAGTTCCCAACTGAGAGAGTCTATCGTCACGAGACTTGGGCTCAAACAGAGGATGACACTGATACCACACAGGTAGTTGTGGTCGGGGTCCCAACTGCACATTGCTTGGTTTAATTCTAGCTCCAAGTAGGCTCATGGCTGGCACTACGGTGTATGCTTTTCTGCTATGGAGCTTTCTTTCTCCAGTCCTTACTGTGCATCTAACTTGACCGCTCATCAAAGTGTGATGCTACGAACACCTGTTTAGAGTGAAAGCAGTGGTACTATTGCTCTTTGTGTTTGCGTCCACCAAGCCTACGCAATATTTGAGGATAATGTTTATCAGGAGGTGAACTCTGCTTGCTCTAAGTGAAGTTACTAATGCTTTGTACACTGTTAACAATAAGTATACATAGGTCAAGTACTGTGTTGCAGGAATGGCGTTATGGTTAAGTTTTTGGCTAAAATTCACACAAGTTCTAAACTTGTGAATACCTCCACTTTTTGGTTGCCTGGCATGCTGTATGACTAACAAGCAGGTAGTGCAGATGTTAGTTGAACTGTGCACTTGTAGTCTGCTCTGTGTTGATGACTTGTTGCATTTATGTTTGCAGGTTTCGAGATACAAGTTCCTCTTGCGATGCCTCATCAAAGCGATATGTGATAACCAACCCGCCTGACGACTTTCAGCTCTTGCCGACAGATCAGGTACCGTCAACGTTTCCATGTTCAGCATGATGCTCCCACCTCTAAGTTTTATACATTTTAGCAGCCGTCAATAAGTTATGCTGTAAGAGTGCTTAAATGGGCTTGATTTTAACTGTAGTGATGGCCTGCAACAAAGTATTAAGGGCTTGCCACAGTGAAAATAGAAATTGTAGAGTTGCCAGAAGCTTTGTTCACAAAGACTTGCTGCTACTTAACAATATTCTATAATTAAGTTCACGCCTACTATTAATGCGTAATAAGTTTCAAAAGTCTATATCTCCATCCAAGAAATGTGTAAATGTGTGCACTACTAAATGCTGTCTCACCTTTGCTGTTAACTTAAGTTGACAGTTTTCTTCCTACACTGTTTGATGTAAGTATGCACAGCTTTCCTCCTTATTCTGTGGAAACATTGTGTTCTGAATATAGCACATCCGAATTACCAACGACTACGATATGCGGGACACT
Source organism: Medauroidea extradentata (assembly GCA_003012365.1). Lineage (NCBI taxonomy): Eukaryota > Metazoa > Arthropoda > Insecta > Phasmatodea > Phasmatidae > Medauroidea > Medauroidea extradentata. Next base: position 10,450 of record PNEQ01072204.1, read on the forward strand.
CCACAACTGCTACCTACCCTCACGCCATCTTGAGTTCCACTGGTTTCTTGAGGGGTCCGGAACTACTTGCACAGGAATGTATCCCTGCGCACCAGGTGCAGAAAATAGGTCCATTTACAATATGTACACAATACTGAACATTACTGCCCGCCGAGGCCGACTGAGGTCTCTAATACAATACAATATGTACATAACTACAACACTCCAACATAATGCAGCACATTACTAGCACGGCAATGGGTACAGTTTTTGCACTGGTCGCCGCATCTGTCCCTTTTGTGTGCACACGTCCACCACTCGTACCGTACCATCTTGTCCAGGATACAACTTGCTCACTCTTGCAAGACACCAATTTAAAGGAGGCACACGCTCTTCTCCAACGAGAACCAGGTCTCCAACCGCAAGTCCAGGTTGTTCTGTACGCCACTTACCACGAGGTTGCAGCTGCTGAAGATATTCCCGGTACCACCGGTTCCAAAATTGGTTGGCAAGGGCACATACCATTTTCCATCGACGAGACAGACACAAACCACCATCATCGTCTGCATATGGCT
>PNEQ01072207.1:0-36470 GCA_003012365.1 Medauroidea extradentata
CCTTCTTTTTCTCCTTCTCCTAAGTATTAGCATCAACAACAACTCTTCTTCGGAATCCATTTTACAACTGAATGTATGTTGGTATTTTTACAGGGGCGACTCAAGTTGCCGCAGAGTTGCCGGCGAGTTGCCTCATGAGCTACAGTCGCCCGGCGATAGTCGCTCGGCGATAATCGCCTCGTGTGAAACGGCCCTTAGAGAAATCGCAATACTTCTGTGGGTTTCACACGAACTGTGCGGAGAGGACAGGTTCAAATCCTGGTCGGGGAATTGAAATAATTCATTATCTTCGAAACTATTGCACTTGATGTTGCTAATGAGACAATACGAACGAACGTCTCCGAGACGGTAAATGTTTATAGAAATAACGCAAAATGATGGCACACCATCGGTGCGCACTCGTGAGCGAGCATTGCAAATAATGAAACCTTATGTCATTATAGAATGAAACCAGCTTCAGATTGATTTACACATGCATTTTTATGAAACGTAGTAGAATATTCATAGTGAAGTTATGGATCATTAGAGCTTGAAATTTTTCTTACGCCCTGCAAGTGTGTATAGCTGTACTTGTAATATTGGAAACGCAAAGGTTGGATGGGAAATTATTGCGAGATAATAGTAAATTACACACAATTTTAAAATAACAAATTTTAAATATATTGGAATTGTAAAAACATTGTAGTATACTTATTTCCCAACATTTTCTCTAAATGACATCAACTTCAACGAGGAACAATGTAAAAAATTTGTAATTTTTTTTTAAACGATGCCCGTGTTTTCCAAGACGTATTTTGCGAGCACGATGTTTTGAAGCCGGCAACATATCACCGTGAGACATGCATTGTTCACCAAATAATTAAGTGATCTAATAAATATCAATGTCTGGTAGCTACTTGAAATATTTACATCCACAAATTTTTGTCATTAATTAACCATTTTCACGTCCAAAAATGCATATTAATAATTGAAATAAGAAACGTGAATTATTTGACTGATATGAAATTTGTGCTCCCCAGTAGCAACGTTTGATTGGACCAACGTTGGCCTAACGTTTGCGTGCTACATTGGGCCAACGTAGGCATGCAACATTGGATCAATATTGAAATGTCACGTGAAAAAACGTAGGTACAACATTGTTTTTTGGTTGGAATCTTAATTGATTTCCTACATGGCCCAACGTCACTGGTTTGTTGAAATTGTGTGTGTAACATATGTAATGCCAACCATTTACCAACGTTTCTCTGGAAAAATACACATAAAATTGACTCTACAAAATTTAATCTAAGCTCAATATTCATAATAATTTAATTTTCAGAGTTCTTGTGGGTTACACAAATTATTAAAAGCAATTAAAAATTCGACCATAATCGCGGTAGATTCGAACTACAGTCACAGATTCTATCGGACTCCTTGTTACTAAAAGTCCACTGCCTTACCATTTTTTTATTTATATATATATATTTTTTTCATTTATTTAAAAATTTTTTTTGGTGCAGCGGCGATGCGGAAGCTTCCGCATCATCACTGCACCAAACATACCCCCCTTTAATGTGACTTAATGTGAGTGACCCCTGTACGTTTCGGGAGACAATTTGTATAGTGACAATTTTTGAGACCCAAATGGACAAACACAAATTTACACCCAGCCAGACCTGGGAATTGAGCCCAGAACCCCCCGCACCAAAGCCGGCCGCTCAACCAACTGAGCCACGGGGGGTCGGCCTCCAATTTCTCTACGCTGCCACATGTTATTCAAACTTATATGAAACGCAAATATGTATTTATTAATTGAACTTACAATCACACAGAAATATGTATATTTTGCTAATGTTACGTTTACAAACAATACCATGTTCAAAAAATCTACATACCAAATCTTTTCAGTGGTTTGCCTTCTGTGGGTTACACAGCGTTAACCCAATGTAAAGATGCATACCTATTGCCAACGGTGTGTTTACCAACTGGTACCTAACAATTAGCCAATAAATTAAAATTTACAAAAATACTGTCTTAAATATTGTCTTGCATTTTCTAATCTTAATGGAGTTGTTTTTAGAAAGAAACACAATTTGTGTTACTGGGAGAGTCTGTTTACAAACTTGTTCCCAACCAACGTCAGTCAACTTCCAAACAAAAGAATTTCCGTGGTTGGCATAATGTGGGTTATACAATGTAGGACCAAATTTACTGAAAACAACTTTCGCCTAACCGTTTTATATTCCACAGTTTGCCAACATGTAACCAAAGAATGCAAAATTTGTATAAAAATCATCAGTATCAATTTTTTAATACAAGGAGCATTTGTATTATTTTGATGTTCTATTCGGAATTTTTTATAAGCATACGTGTGTGGTGTTAGAGTAATGTTGGTTCAGTGTAAAATTATTGTCCAAACATCAACGGCATGGTTATCGACTTGCTACCAACTCTCAACCAAACTAAATACAAAAGATTGTCTGTGGTTGGCTTAATGTGGGCTATGCAACGTTGGGAGAACATACTGAAAACAACCAATACCGAACTGTTGGATTTTAAACATTTTGCCAACATGTAACCGACATTATATATTTCACAGAATGCAGAATTATTGTTTATACCATCATCATAATTTCTTAAATACAAGAGGCATTGGTGTCTTCATAAATGAATTTCGGAATTGTTATAAACATGTGCTGTTTGAGCAATATTGGTTCAATGTAAAATTATATATCTAACACCAACAGTATGATTACCAAATCGTTACCAACCTACATACAAAATATTTTTTATGTTGGCATAATGTGGGTTTTGCAACGCTGTACCAACATACTGAGAACAACCTCTTATCCAACAGTTGGATTTTCAACGTTGTTCCAACGTATAACCAACAAAACAAAAATTACCTAGTATTCAATTTTTTAATTTAAGTAACCTTATTATGTTATAAATTGAATGATTGGTTATGTTGTACTTTAAAAACGTGATTTTGAACTTATTGTGTAAAATGCTGGTTTTGCAGCGTTGGCCTAATGTAATTATACACACTAGACCCCTACGGTATGTTTACCAACTTGTTTCCAACATTTAACCCACAAAAAAAAAATAAATGGTAGAACATATTTGCTGGCTTACTATGTTGCCCCAACGCTGGATTTATGTGTGTTTTCCAACACAACGTAATGAAAATGGCTCCAACCAAATTTCAACGTTGGCCCAACGTCGGTTGCTACTGGGGCTAATGCTCTTCACTCAAAATTCCGGAGACACGTAAGGAATTTTGGAATCAAATTAACACTAACTGCAGCTCTTCTTACCAATTTGTGGCCTTGACACAAGAAATCATATAAATGTAATGTGTTGTAGTTGCACGTGAATGGGAGACTGACAAATCTTATTTGTATTAAACACACAACTTGTTGACAGTTTTATCTTTTCACGTAGGTAACCACAGTTTATTTTATTAAAACAGTCATTCAATGGGGTAAAAGTACATCGTTTTTATTATAATTCTGCAGATAATAATTATGTAAGAAACAGTCTAGTAGTTATATAATATATACAAAACTACTTAATATTACGTACGCTACGTATAGACCTATAGTGTTTGCCAAAAAAAGTTGGGTAAAAATTTGTCAGTGGGAAATTGAAACTCTCAACGTCTACATACTGGCACAGTACATCGCCATATAAATAATTAAAACTCAGTTCGAACTGTTCCGTTACGCTCGTAGGCTCTTTTTTCGACCTGTTGTTTACTGGAACATTACATCGTGCTTTTTCGGCCGATCTTCTTAGTCGAACACCAGTCAATGCACACTTTTTAGCATTACGGATTGCGGTCACAGCGCACAACACACTGTCAACGCGTGAGCGTGTTGTGGCTGTAGTAGAAGGAGATTTTTCTGCTAGCCAGGCAGGTGCTAGTTATGGTGTTTCGGCTCGTACTGCACAGAGATGAATTAGCCAGTATCAAGAAACAGGTCAAATTGGTCAACGTCAAGGAAATGGACTGAAGCGCGTGTCCACTCGAGAGGAGAAAATTATACTAATTAAACGTTCACGAAGGAATCCGTTCCTGAATGCCGTTCAGCTGAAACGGACGACCGATTTTTCCGATTGTACGGAAACTATTCGGAAGAGATTAACTGCACCTGGACTGAAATCCCACAGAGCTGCTGTGAAGGAACTACTATCCGAGTATCACAAAATCTACCGTCTTGCATTTGCTGAGTTAAATGTCGGCCGCGACTGGAGTAATGTGATTTACTCCGACGAGTCGACGTTCAGTAAGCGAATAATGGCCCGGTATTAGTTTGCAGACCTCAACGAATGCGGCATGATCCAACTTATTTTCCTATTGTCGCCGCACTGGACGATTTTCTGTCATCCTGGGGTTGGATGACATCACACGGAGCTGGCGTTATCCATAGGATAACAGGAAGGCTAAACAGTGACCAGTACATCCATATAATGCGCAATGTCATGGTACCAAGTCACAGGACACAGTATCCTGAAGGGGTTATCCAATTCCAGTATGATTTATCACCGGTACATACAAGCCATAGAGTTCAGGAATGGTTTTCGAAACATGCGGACATAAACTGTTTTACATGGCCACCTCGAACACCAGACCTGAACCCCATTGAAAATATGTTGGCAGAAATGAAACACACAATGACACTTAATTGGCCACATCCCCCCTCCAAACTCGCAAGATTCACTTCGGGAGGTGATCCTTGACGCTTGGGAGGAACTTGCTACGAGCGAAGGCTACATTCGTCGTCTCGTTGATTCTGTACCGAGACGAATAGCGTGTGTCATCGAGGCAAGTGGTGAATGGATCCGCTGATAGACATGCTAAAGTGAAAATAATTTCCTTTCATAAAAATTTTGCTATCGTCACGAGATTATTAGAATTCACAGCTTCTTTCAAAACCCTGTTGTTTCATGTAGATCAGAATTTCTGTAAGTATATATAGATATATTTCTTGTTATTAAATTTCATTCCCGTAGGATACAGTAGGGTGGTGAAATTTAATTATTGTGCTTTTAATTTTCTATTCGCTGTTTTCAAATTAATATTTCCTGTATTAAAAATGTGATAATATATTGTAAAATATGTTGGTACTGTCAAATTGAATTGGAACTCTGATACTTAAAATGTAGGACTGCAAGTATATTTTATAGATATGGAAAACCTTTTTTTGCAAATCTGTAAATAATTATAATTTTGTAAAACATCTTCATAGCTACACTATGGACATACGCCGTTGCAGCAAATGGTGTGTCACAGAACACCAGAAAATGCAAGCAGAATCACATACACAGAGAACCAACTAAAGATGGTTTCCATCAATTATATCATGTGTTATTTTTCGTTTTCTATTGGACGATAACTTTTCCTGGTTGGTTTCTCGGTGCCTGTGTTTTCGTTTGTGTCGAATTATTTAATTTTTCTTGTTTATGTTGGTTTATTGATATTTCTGACTTAATTTCTTTCGTGGAAATATATGCGATTCCCTTTGTTTACAAGTTGAAAAAACATTCTTTGGTTTGTTCTCTATGTATGTTATTCTGTTTGGTTTTTCTTGTTTTCTGTGACACGTCATTATTTGCAATGGCGAATGTCCACAGTGTTCTTAAATAATCAAGAATACTTCCCAAATAGTGGACATTGAAGGGCAACAAATCAATGCTGTGATGAGGAGCCGTGTGGGGTTTGGCAGATGTAGTCACATTGCTGTGAAGAATGGAGAGACTAACCAGGATTGATCACACGAGACATGGTCTGCACATGAACTCTGTTGGCAAGTGGAAGCTTGCCGACCTCATTGCTGACAGACTTCGTGCTGGCCATGGTTCTAGCCGTAATATCCAGGTTATTGTAGAAAACCGTTCTGGTTTTTTAGTCTGAATCAGTCTGAGACCATAAGGCAACCTTGATAAAAAAAAGTAATAATGATAGTATAAGTAATAATAATTCAATTTCCGACATATTCAACCTGGATACATCATTCAAGCAACAATCTAAAACTTCTAATAAGCCTGATACTTATAAAACAAAAAATAAGTTTCATTCAAACAAATTATGTGTGTTTCATCAAAATATTAGAGGATTGACTAAAAAACCGATGAATTATCTATATGCCTGAATAATGTTCGTAGCGATCTAGGCCTAGACGTTCAACTCCTGTGTCTTACAGAAACATTTTTAACAAAACCTTGTTCTAAACAAATTTCAATTCCTTGTTACTCTCTCTCTCTCTCTCTCTCTCTCTCTCTCTGCTCCAGTTACTGTAGAACCAATATGTCAAAAGGAGATACTTGTATGTTTGTCAAAAATATCATGACTTGTCACCAACATTTGATAACTGGTTGTGAAGACCAAAACTTCGAGTGTTACTTGGTTTGTATAGAAACTGATTTAGGGAAGAGAGCCATAATTTTAAGCATTTACAGAGCCCCTTCAGGAAATTTTAGCATATTTCTAAGTAAATTAGAAAGTATTATTTTTACTATTTATAACCGCAATTCAGAAATAATACTGTGTGGAAACTTCAATGTTGAACATTTAAAAGAAACTGAGAAAAGTGAACTTGAAACCAACAGTCCCTTTTGCAACCAGAACTGAAGGTACCACACAAACAGTTATAGACAACATCTTTATAGGCAACCATTTAACCACATCCAGTCAATGTTTACCTGTAATAAATGGGCTATCAGGCCATGATGCAAAGTTTTAGAAATCTCTCAGTGAAATGTGAGTACTTAAAAGTCTACTATAAAACCATTAGACAGTTCTCAGGCATAAATGCTACATTCAAATCTGCTCTTAACGCTGAAAAATGGTCACAAATGTACTATACTACAAACGTAAATGACAAATTTAACTCTTTTCTTAGTTCCATTCTCCTGCATTATGAAAACAGCTTTCCCTCAAAACAAGTTCATATAAAAATGAGGCAAGGAAAAATCTGTGGATGACTAAAGGATTAAAAACCTCGTGTGATCACTAAAGTGAACTTTATAAAGCCACTAGAATCAGTAACAATCCAGATACAGCCGATATGTACCAAAATATTGCAAAATTTTAAGAAATGTCATTAAAGAAGCGAAAAGAAAATACTTTAGCAGTCTTACTGAAAAATATTCCAATAAAATAAAAACTACTTGGAACATTATAAAAAAAAGAAACAGGCAAAACAATAGAGCCTTTTTTTTTCAAAAATCAAACCAAGTACAGTTTCCGACACAAAGACACTGACTAATGCTTTCAATTCATTTTACCTGAATGTTGTTGATAATCTAACTAGCAAAAATCTCAAAATCATAATAAGAACTACATAGTATTATCACAGAAATCAGAATATCCCCTTATAACATGTCCTAACAATTCTGCAAAAGAAATTGTGGAAATAATAAAACGCCTAAAAACAAAGCTATCCTGTGGATATGATGGACTTAGCAGTAAACTAATAAAACAATTTGCCTCAGAACTCAGTACTCTGTTAAGCCACATATGCAATTCTGTATTAAATGGTAGTGTATTCCCTGACCGACTCAAATGGACATTGGTAACCACACTCTTCAAGAAAGGAGAGAAAACCAATGTAGCTAACTACAGACCAATCTCATTGCTAATCACCTTTTCAAAAATTATTGAAAAAACGAATATTTGCTAGACTTTTAACTAATTTTGAAAAATTCAAAATTTTTTCAAAATACCAGTATGGTTTATGGTTTCAGAAAAAAAATCTTCCGCCAATGAGGCAATATATCAGCTTATCACAAATGTCTTGAATGTGCTCGACAAAAAACTACCATCAATCAGAATTTTTCGTGGCCTTACCAAAACCTTTGACTGTGTCAATCACGAGCTGCTTCTTCAAAAACTACAATTTTTTGGTGAAATAGGAAGAACTAATAAACTTATATACTCGTATCTATCAAATAGACAACAAGTATGCATTAGGGAAGACTCAAATATTGTTTATTCAAAACCAGGTAAGATAAGACATGTTGTTCCTCAAGGTTCAATTCTTGGACATCTGTTATTCCTGGTTTACATAAATGACCTGCCCGACTGCCTAAACAATAGTTATATACCTACCTAATTTGCTGATGACACCAGTATCATAATACCAGGCAAATCAGAGGAAGAACTTAATCAAGCAGCCAACACTACATTTACAGAATTAGATTCGTGGTTTATAGCAAACAAATTAAGCCTTAACACAGAAAAAAACCCATTTCTTACCGTTTGCAACAAAAAACAGTAATCAGCCAACGATAATGTTCATTGCGGTACTGCAGAAATCAATAAAGCCACAGACTCAAAAGTTTTGGATTTATATGTTGATTGCCAACTGAATTGGAGAACACATATTGAACATATCATTCCAAAACTGAGCTCTGCATCTTTCGCTCTGGGTAATGTAGCAGGTATACTAAACAAAGGTTCTGTGTTAACTGTAACTTTGCATATTTACACTCTATTATGACTTATGGCATCATGTTTTGGGGTAACTCCTCTGACAGAAATAATGCTTTCCGTGTATAGAAGAGAGCTGTAAAAATAATACATGGGAGAAAACAAACAGAATCCTGTAGACCCTTTTTTAAAAGTTCCAAAATAATGACCTTAGCTTGTGAATATATTTACTCATTGTTGACATTCATCTCCAAAAATCAGAAGTTGTTCCACACAAATGAACACTTTCATCAACATAACACTAAAAGTAAAAACCTTTTACACATGCCTCTTGCTAACTTGACCTTACAGCAAAAAGGTCCTTCATACACCGCTTGCAAGTTGTTTAACAAACTCCCCAGGCACCTGCAAGATGCTTGTTTATCAAACACAAAAATATTCCAAAAACTCCTTAAATATTTCTTAATCCCTAACACTTTTTACTCAGTCGATGAGTATTTGAGTGGCTCTGACTGTAAAGACGTTTATTTAAGAAATTTGTTCTGGGTTAATATTCTGTTTCTTCTCTTGCTCTCTTTTTATTTTGCATGCGGAGACTATGAAGAATGCTGCCGTGAGATCACATATGATCACAAGCCTGAACGACAAGAATAATGTTGAGTTTCGCTCTACTACTGTCTGCTTTTAAATGTATTTCTTATGTCATTTATTCATTTGATAGTGTATTGTAAACATGACTTGTCAGATGTCTTTGTGCAGAAATGTACACAAAAATCCAAGGATGCAATAAACTAAACTAAACTTATAGAAACTTGCTTGTTTGCCTAAAACAAGTTATATAACCTCATAAACTTCATTACACTGAGAACTAATAATAGTAGGTAGTTAAAAGAATATAAAAATAATAATTATTATTATTATATCACAATATTGTTAACATTGGTAGTCGAATCTAAAGATAATTATTATTTTAGGGGCATGTTCTTTATGTTAATAATTATTATAAAGTAGCTCACATACATCATCCTGTTTATGAGACATATATTTCAGCATTGCAGAAAATATTTACTTAACGATTAAATGAGGATTCCTCTTCAATACACGTTTGTATTGAAACCGTGTGTATTTCATATTCAGCTGCAAAAACCTACTACTACCAATAATAAAAATAATAACTATTCTAATTTTTTCAAGCAATATTATTGAATTGTGTAACGTTTGTGCAAGTGCAAACTGTCCTCGTGCAAACAATAAAATATTTAGTTTTGCAGTGTCCCTAAGTAAAACAAAACACTGCACTAAATATGCAACTAGGGGCGTAAACTGGCATAAGTCTACACATTAGAACTTTTGCTTCTCTTAATTTAATTAATGATGATTTATTTTTATTTACTTCCATTGGAAAACGCAATCTCTATCTACGCGCGTCTCTTAATGTGCAAAGTAATTGTTGTAGGGAAGCGAACTCTAAGTATCTTTTTGACACGTCTGTTGACAAGAACGTGGCATGCTTAGTATGACTTGTCTGTCTTTTTTTAAACTTAATTTAAAGTATTTAATATTTATTTTTTAATTTATGTAATTAACGATATAATATATGAAATAAAAAAATACCTTTTTAATTTCTGGACCAAGATTTGAACCTACGGGCGTCGCGTGGCTCGTGAGGAGCGTTCGAACATGTTGCGATTTCGATGAGCGAAGCTTGCCGCTGCCGAATATACCCGAAGTGGGACTCAGGCAGAATTATGGCCTGGAGAGGCGACATTTTATGATTGGCCGACTGTACTTGTCATTGGTGCTTGTTAACAAATAAAAAAAGTTTCTTTCGTTATCCAAATTGGCGTTGTCAACATCGTGTTTGACGGTGTTAACGAGCTTTCAATACATCACAGTCGTTAGTTTGTTCCTTTGGTTTTACTTCGTGAAACTGGTTGTGTTATAATAGTATTTCGTACATGGTATGTATACAGGTTGTTGCAAAATTCTATGACAGTATTCTGGGAAAACAATCCACACGTGTAGAGGAACAGAAAATGTTATATGTACATAGATCCTAAAACGCACAGTTTCTGCGCTTGAGATCGCAATACATGACGTATGGTTGATGGCGCACGAGATGGTTTATGTTGTTGTGAAGCAGCATCGCAGCTATAGGCAGACCCATACCAGAGGAGTCATACGAACCACTGAATTGGACGCACACATTTCCCGCTCAAGCATCGAGTTGGATCAAGCGTCGCGCGTGCATCTCTGCAGGAAGGGGTTTAAAATGGATTATTCCAATGCTGAGTTAGCTCATGCACATTTCGTGAACGGGTTGGCAAACGGAAACGGCAGCGCCGCACAACGTTTGTATTGTACACACTTTCCACAACGACGACGTTCAGATCAGCAAAGATACAATTGAAGCAATCCATCGCCGTCTTGGAGGACACGAAACTTTCAAACCAGTCAATCGTGACAGAGGACGCCGAGAGGGACGAGGACGCTGGCACTGGAAGAGGCACTCCTGCATGAATTGGACAATAACCCCAATGTCAGCACACTGAGAAGCTACTATATTTAATGTGGGCCATGTGCTGGCTTGGAGAGCATTTCATGAAATCATGTTGATTCCATACTACGTACAGCGTGTTCAGGCCCTGACACCTGTGGATTTTCCTGTTTATCATACATTTTGCCTTTGATTTGCCGGACAATGCTTTAACCCTGCCTTCTGTGAAACTGTCTTGTAACTGATGAAGCAACATCTAAACGGGACCAGATAATTTATTATCATAATGAACCCATAGGAACCAGGAAAATTCTCATAGTATGGTGCAAACACGCCACCAACAACAGTTCCCTGTCAATGTTTTGGCTGGCATCGTGGATGACTGTTTAATAGGACCTTATTTTCTGCCACGAAGACTCAGTGGTGAGACATACGACGCATTCTCCATGAACGACATACCTGTTTTGTTGGAAGATGTCCCATTACACATACGACTAAACATGTACTGCATGCATGATGGAACTCCTACGCAGTTCTTTGTCCTTGTATGACGGCGCCTAGATGCAATGTTTGGTGAGTGTTGGATAGGTAGAGGTATACTGGACGTTTACTTGAGAGGACGTTGAAAAGCACTTGTGTATGCAACCCCTGTAGACGGCGAGGAAACTCTTTGTAATCGTATTTTGGTGGGGTGCATCGCAATCATAAATTCCCCAGGGGTTTATCAACGTATTCGGCAGTCGATGCTACGGCGGGTCGAGTAATGTGTTCATGCTGATGGGGAGGACATTTTGAACATTTTCTTTAAAGCCGAAAGTGCCGACGATATCGTTTCACAAGTTCTTAACAACAGTCTGTTGTTCCTACTGCCTGTGTGTTAGTGGCGTAGTGTGTGACATAGTAACATGTTACAGACTACTGTAATGAAGCCCCACAACAACATGATCCTGCCCGCGCGCAGTGAACCTCACATCATGTATTGCGAACTGTAGCGCAGAAACGGTGCGTTTTTGTACGTATGTCAACATAACATTTTTTGTTTCTCTACATGTGAGGACTGTTTCCCCAGAATATTGACATGGAATTTTGCAACATCCTGTATTTACTAAAAATCGTACTATTAATAAAAATTACAATGTGAAATATCTTGCGGCTTACAAGAATACATTATGTGATTTATTTCCGGGTATTTTATTATAGAGGAAATGTAAACATATACATTCCGCAGTTTGCTCATTGTGTTGTTATTGTTTTTCCTTTGAGCATTCCGGAATGGGACAGTAGCATTGCAGCGAAAACTCGACAGAAAGGTAGTTGTTTAGAGCAAAAATGTGATGCTGAATTTTTTAAAGTAGCCAAATCAGTAACAGGATTATAATGAGTCTTAATTAAGTGAATAGTCTTCCTATAAGAAAGTTTTCTTCAATTTGATTATTTTGCGTTTGCCTATAAGTCTAGGTGGGAGTGTCTTTTTAAGCGATTAATTATTTCTGTACGGGAAATAAACTATGTAAAGTTGCAATTAATAATTTAAGGTGCTCAATTCTGCGTTAACATGATTCCTGATAGGATATTACCAAATCAGCAGGTGTATGAGTCCTGGATTGCCTTAATCCTGTCTTCATTTTCGAGATAAAAGCTTGATTGCTGAAAATTCTGAGTAAAGTTAATTCCGAGGTGACAATTTCAGTAACAGTTTAATATATGAAAATACGATTTTGAAATGATTGTAGTTGAGTCAACCTCTGTTGCCTTAATTTCGGTGCTATTCTGAGGCATCTTAATATCTGGAGTTGAGTCAATTCTTGGTTGCCGGGCAGTCTACCTATATCTGTAATGATAGTTGCAGCCTGCTAGCAGCACAGGTTAAGAGGAAACATCAAAAGGCCAGATAAGAGGGACTCACCCGCCACTGGAAGCGTTCTAAAGGGCCACGAAAAGGCTGGGCACCAACCCAATCCAGTTTCCTTAGTCGTTGGCACTCTTGATCAACCTTGTCAATTTGCTCCTCTCCCTGCACGGCTCCTGCGAGGACCTGCGTAACTGTATCCTCTGCACGTCTTAGCTCGGCTTGCAGCGTCTTCTGTACAGCACAAAGTCCAGCAATTGTTTTTTCAACTCAATCTATATATAAAAAAAGAGAACACTGACTGAATGACATATCAAACTGCAGCCCAAACCACTAGACCTAGAATCGTGAAACTTTTGTATGGTTTCCCCTCAGGTCGTAGGCAAGCATTAAGAAGGGTTTTTTTTTTCGAAATTTGTCCCCTAATGGGGTAAAAAGGGTTGAAATGTGTTTCATTAAATTCGTCTACATAGTTCGAACCTGACGGCCGATCGTCGTGACTTTTACTTCAATAGGTGAATCATGAAAAAGCATATTAGCCAATTAAATGGTTTTCTGAAATTCAACCATTAAGGAGACGGAATGACCTTAAACGGGTTTTTGATTAATTATTGATATCTATCGAACCCTTCGGGACACATAGTTGAGTTTTACCTTCAAAATGTTACGTAAATATCAAAAAAGTAGTTATAGAAAATTTTTTTAAATTCGTCCCCAAGCAGTATAAAAGGGGAAAATGTGTGTTTTTTTATGAATCGACTGTATCACTGGAACACAATTGGCTATCATCGTGATTTTAACTTCAATTAATTACTTATATAAATGACAATGACAGGACTCTAAGACGTTTCGAAATTCTTTAATTATGGGTGTGAAAGTATGTGATTTATATTTTCGATTATTCCTCCATATCTATCGTACAAATCGAGAAATCGAAGTTCTCTTTGCTTTAGATTGATGATTATGTAAATATCCAAAATACAATTAAACATACTTTCCTAATTTGGTCCTAAAAGAGGTTGAAAAGAGGATAAGGTGTGTTTTCGATTCACAATCGATACATATCGACCCCATTGATATTTATATATCAACATGATTTTTGTTTATGATTGATGCTTACTTGATGAATTGTGTTTTCAGATACTCGTCGATATATCTTCTCTTCAACCCAGCGGGCTATTGTCGTGTTAATTATGCCGAAGAGATACCAGTAAAGTAGACTAAAATGTAATTCAAGGTTTTTTTCCCCCCCGAAATTCAAACTTTTAGGAGGTGAAAAGACCTCGAATGTGTTTTAGATAAATCTTCGATATATATCGAACCCATCGAACTATTCAGTTTATATTTGTTTCAGAATGATGATTAGAAAAGTGGCCGAAAAATTGATACAAAATTTTTCAAAATTCGAACTCCCAATACTGTAGATGGGTAGGTAAAACGTGATTTTTAATGAATGGTCGATTTTGCTTCGACTGAACGGGCTATCGTCATGATTTTCACTTGACTTGGATACTTATACAAATATTTAAGATGATAAATTACGATTTTTCGAATTGGTTTTCTATTATAATTATCTAACCAGTAGAGATATTGAGGTGGTGCTTGCATCAGAATTATGCTTAAGTAAGTGCATGAGCAAAGTAATGCAAGTTTTTTATTTTATAAGATAACTTAGGTTATTAAGAAGAAAACTTAGTTTGTAAACTTTCAAAGAAGACGATTCGGAAAGAAAGTACAACCAGCGAGAAATAAATTATACAGGCGTTTCATTCTACAGTTATATCGAGATGTGAAGCTGTACAACCCGTATGAGCCTAAGAAATTATGAATAGTTTCGACGTTATGGTGTGTAGCTGTTGTTCTGACACAAAAACTGCATGACAGATTAAATTAATGCAATTTGGATGAAGTCGTTCAAAAGTAATAATAATGTATTATGCAGTCCAATATCCACTAAAGCTCCTTGACAGCATCATGCCACATATACCATCTCACTAACCTCAAGGTTAGGGTACGAAATAAGTTTACATTTCTGCAAAACATTTTCCCGCCGAAACTGCCGAATGACACTTGGGCGTGGTCTACCGCAATTTTGATCACCTTTTTTTTTTTTTTATATTTTATTTATACCAGATATTTTTTTTTCTTATTTTAGACACAAAATGTGGCTAAATTTTGCTGTCATGAAATTTTTTTATCTCTGATAGTTTTCGCGTAATGGCTTCTTAAAGTCATATTTTGCATGTTTCCGATTTAACGACTGCACTAAAACCAATTGATATACCAAACTAAAAAAAAAATCACAGTGGATAAAGACATTACAGGCTACAATGTCATGCTCATAAAATTAAAGAATTAAAATTATTTGAATTTAAAAAATTCTGAAACTTAAAACAAAAATTTTAAAAATTCAATATTTTTTTAAATACAAATAATTTTTATTCTTTAATTTTATGAGCATGTCATTGTAGCCTGCAATGTCTTTATCCACTGTGATTTTTTTTTTAGTTTGGTACATCAGTTGGTTTTAGTGTAGTCGTTAAAATGGAAACATGCAAAATATGACTTTAACAAGCCATTACGCGAAAACTATGAGAGATAAGAAAATTTCGTAAGAGCTAAATTTAGTCACATTTTGTGTCTAAAATAATAAAAAAAATATCTGGTACAAATACAAAATAAAATAATGATGATGAAAATTGTGGTAGACCATGCCCTAACTTCAAGTGAAGGTTTTGAAAAAAAAAAAAAAAAAAAAAAGTATGTTATTAAGGGCACTATCACCAATGGTCGTATTTCATTCCATTACCCTCCTACAGTTAGGAGTCTGTAAGTTTCCTAAAATGTCAACTTTGCTGCGACTATAAATAAGGCCCAGTCGAAGTCGCTGTTAGTGGCAGAGACAAACTTAAGGCTGCTTGTCGCATGGACAGCTATTGCTACTATTCTTGCTGTAGAGTTAACTCGAGTAGCAGATTGGTCATTCTAATACTTGTTGACTAAACTACCAATTTAGTATATAAAGAGGTCTTTCAATTACAGCAAATATTATCTGCTATGAGTAGACACGCACGAACAAAGTCGCGGGCACACTGCTGGTATCACATGAAACAGAAGTAGTACCAATACACTTGTGTGCTGCCTAGGTTTGATGTGTTTCTAACTAAGAAGCCATGTCTTGTTTTTGCTTACGAAATTACTATTTAAGGATGGGAAAGAGATTAATCAAGCCTTGCGCACAGTCGATAAGAAGAGAAGGGGAAGGCTAGTGGCCAATGTTGAAGCTTTAGTAAGGGGAGGCAAGGCGTGCTGTTGCCTTGAAGATCGCCATGATTATGTCTAGCCGCTGACACTGTGCAAGCATTCGGATATCATCGGAAAATGCTCGGGGTTGCTCGGGCCCTTCCGTGACTCAGCATAGCTCGTCTTCCACTCTGTCCTCTGCCTGGAGAGTTATTAGGTGTGTGCGGGCACATTGGTGATCGCGTTTTATAAGATGGGACAAAATCCATAACGCACATATTGTATTCAATTATTCGTGTATACTTATGTTAATTACAGTACTTTTAACATTGATAGTTTTTAATTAATGTTATTTATATTAACATAATTTGTTTTTATAAACGCTTCTGTGGTAGTTTTACTGTCACATATTGACAATGCAGGAAAATGAGACTGTTAAACAGTTGCTACAAAAACAATTTTGTACAAATATGTTCCATTTCAGTGTGATTATACATCTATATATTTGTGTCTCATGTCTATATGAAATGCTGTTTTGAGTATGTAACTTTGAACTCAAATTTTGTGAATGAGTTCTTTGAGAACTGAAACCAGGGACGTGTTAAGGGAATATAACCCTCTTCCTCCTATTTTTATACATAATCTTAAAAAAAGATTTATCTGAAAAACGTTTTATTTAAAAAATGTAGTTCCCAAACATTAAAAAAAATATATGAATAATTTTACTAGCAGAATGTTTAAAATTTAGATGCAAAAACCATTTTGCACCTTGAAATCCAAATTTTTTCCGGGGGAGGACCCCCGGGCCCCCCACTTTATTATAGGCAATGGTGTTCTTTTATAAAACGAAAAAGTCCCCCGACAGCATGCCCATCACATTTGTTCAGGAGACGCCACTGTGCTAGAGCTCTCTTTTGTGCTGTACTTATTTCACTGCATATAGGCGCAAAACACTAAATTATTGTATATTTATCAATATGGTGAAATTAATCAATTTTAAACTAACGCAGTGTTTACATAATACAGCGTGTTGATAAAAGTATGTTACATACTTTGTGAGGGGGTTCCTGGTAAAAATGAGGTAAAATTATATGGTACAAATTTTTCGATGGCACATGTTTTAAGGGTCGAATTCGCGTTTGACAATTGAATTCGGAGACTTAAATTTGTTAAAATATCCTAAAGTAATGTAAATTAAAGACTGGATTACTGGGTTATATTTATTAGCCAAAAAATCTGCAATATGTGCAAGTATGGTGTTGAATACATGTTATCTTCATTACATTATGGGGTTGGTCACACCATTTTTCGCCATAGAATTAGTTGCCATTGCATTTTATGGATATTAAATGCCACAGTTTGCTGCGTATACAACACATTCCACACCATCACATGAGATGCATCCAATGTACTTGCGATGGAACGGGTGACGGTTGATGGTTCATCGTCGACTCAGTTCAGAATATTTTTTTCAAAGTGTGGTAGACGCTTCGTCACCTGAACACCACAGTTGCGAAACATTGGTAGGAGACTTCCTGTATCTCGCAGGCGATTGACGATTCTTTCGAACATTATATGCGCTGGGTGTCGTCAGTTTGAATCTCTTGCACGATACATTCGTGCTGCAAATCTTCCACTAAACTTTGCTTCAGCATAAATCAAAACCATTACGGTCAGTTCCACTAGTGTGTTTCAATCCATTGGCACTGTGCTACTGATGTGTGGGTCTGGTTTCGCCCTTTTCATATGTTAATTGTATGTGGCAGTGAATAACGCATACACATATTTCTTGCAGGCAGTCGTTTTGCATGGGACAAGACAGCAACATGTTCACCTCACAAACATCACTCGTGGTCTAACAGTAAGTCGGCAAACAGTTTCCGCAATAAAGAAATGTTAATGAGTGCCATCAAAATAATTGATTGTTGTTTACATGTGCCTTTGTCATGCAAATTGCAACATGCTCGTTTTCGTTCCAATGTAAGTACTGTACCCATTACTTGTGCTATTTTTAATGGTGTGTAATACTACAACACCGTCGCCAAGATGATAGCAGTATACTAGGCCATACTTCTCAACAGTCCGAGTAAAATCTTCCACGATGATTTGTTGCTCCATAACTGTGAATTAACCACCAAAGTTACAGTAGCACTTGTGTCCTGTTTCTGATTTCACTGCGGATTTGTCATGAGTGCACAGAGTATAATTTATTTTTTTACTTCAATGTGAAGGAGTTTCTTGACTTCAGCTACAATAATCACAGCCTGTAAATGTAATACTCATTAGCATCTTTCAGTATCCACTTAACGTCCGTTATTACTACTCTCCCAAAGTGGACAAGAATTGTTAACTATATAAACCTTAACATTAGTTACTGCTGTTTCAAAACTATGTTATTTTTGAACGATTTTTTCAATCGGGGCAAGATACTGTTATGTTTGGACAAGGTCATTGCATAACACTCGTTAACAGCAGACTAGAGAAGAATTTTGAATATACACCATTGCAGCAAATGGCGTGGCACGGAAAACCAGAGAACAAAAACAAATAGACAAGTAAAACCAACAAAAGAAATTTGTTTGCAACTGGCAAACAAAGGTAAACATATACAATTCCAAAAGTTATTCTATCAGTGATTTACAAGAAAATAACACAAAACGAGCACCCAAACACTAAAACATCAACCAAGGGAAAATAAATAACTAACTCAGATTATTCACAAAAAGGAATTTCATCAGAAAAAAAACAGACAATAATAATTAAACAACAAACAGACGAAACAAAACGAACGACAAAAACTGGATTTAGACGGCACAGAAAAAAGCCAGACACCTCAATGAAAGCGAACTAAAACAAATAACACAGCAACTGTTGACAGTAAGACAGTGAATAAATAGACGATCACAATGGTCTCCTTGCGACAAAATAAAATGCGACGTTCCTGAGACTGCAGTCTGTTTCCATCTTCAGGTACTACTGGTGCTCCTCTGCTTCATGGTCAGTGAGTGAATGTTTTTAACTCTCAATGTCTTGGTGTTCTATCTGCAAATCACCGACGCGTGGTGACGCTGTGAAACTTGTTCTTGTTGGCACCGTCAAATACGTGAAGCCTCCCAAAAAAGAAACACTATACTAATAACCATGAATCAGAGATGCAGTACAAATGGGCACGTAAATCAATGAAACAAGCTGCGCAAAGTTATATCCAGAAAATATAAGTGACTCTATTTACGGTGGAAACATTTCACGTGTTACCTATTTTTCCAGTCTTATTATCTGTTTATTACTAGAAAACATATTATTTTTCATGTCAGTATCCTAAAGTAAAACACACACATATATATCAATTAATGTAAATTAATGTAAATAAATATAACTACAACAACAATGCCCACACTTACGAAACAAACGAAGAACAGAGGAAATAGAATAAGGAAATAATATGCAGAATGTAACTAGCTTTACAAGTTTCAATAAGATTTTTATGCATCACTGTGTTATTGGTTGGATATGAAAGTATTAAAATAAAATATTTTTGAGGTGATTATAGGTAATGATAATGATAATAGTAATAGTAATTAAATACTAAGGCTAATTGAATTTTGTTAAGTTATTTTCACACTGCAAGCTTGAACACAAACAGGTAAAGTTCGTTGATTGCAAATGGTGGCTCGTGACTATATGTTCAGTAAAGTGCAATAATGCATAACGTATCTAAAATTGCTTTAAAATAACTACAACATGTTAGATACGCTAGCAAAAACGAATTTGTATTTCTAGATAATAGTCAATTAAAATTATAGTATAGGAGTCAGTATTTTATTCTTTCATAGAATAAAAAAAAACTTGTGAAACATTAATTACTTATTTTACAAAGAGATATGTATAAGGAAAGCTATGTGAGATCTCTAGACAAGTCAGACACAGATGAACAAATAAATAAATTTACCACTGGAGGCCATCCTTCCCACCTGCTGCCATTGTCTCGTCAGTAAGAGCTCAGCCAACAGGTGTAGGGTGAGCACGCACATCGCGTCATGGGGGCCATCAATCTTTTTGCCCACCGCTCAGTCACCACAATTGTCATATTTCACTTCAGTAACTTTGTTGTTTTCGCACCCTCATGATTGCCACCCACTCCGGTCTACTCTCGGCCCCCCGAAGTTTCAGTCAGTAAGTTTTCACAGTGTGCAAGCGCGTTTTCCGACAGTCACGCTGGCTATTGACCAGCCGTATGGTCAGGCCCGCTTCAGCGCCATATCGCTTTGTGTACAGTGTTTTATCAATGCAATTGTAGCAAGTCTTATGAAGTCAGATGCGTGTTATTTCACCATCATGTATGTTTCAGGAGCCCAGCCTATTCTGGAGCAACCCACGCAAGTATCGTTTCTTTGAGTGATTTTTGTATAGTGTTATTTTCTTAAGTGTCAACACTGTAGAAAAAAATGTTCGTGAAATTACGGAAAAGAATAGGCAAAAAATTATTCAGAAATCTTTGTAAAATAATGGACACTCCGTTTTTCTTGATAACGGAGCCCTCTGTAAAATTACAATCCGTTTTCCGCAAAAAAAAATTAATTTCTTTAAGCTACTAGCACTCCTTGTTCTAGAAATATTACATATTCTTATTTACTGTGTTTTCTCGAGATTCTGATGCACTATTTAGTAACCTGAAAATTTTTGGATTCGAACCCACGACATTATAATTGCCAGGCAGAAGCTCTAACTATTGTACCACAGTGACAATTTATGAGTAAGTGAGTTCCATGCAGTGGTAAGATATCAACTTTATAAGAGACAAGTTTTGTATTTGACATCCTGATTTTAGAGAACTTCATTAGTTACATTATGAGAAAAAGATTTTATTCTATAGAAATAAATAACTTTAAAGTTACATACCTGCTAGCGCGAAACGCAGAGAACAGGTGCGATTTTTTTCAGCTGTGATGAAGCGATGATAATATAAGATGTGTGTGGACATTGAGTGGGGTAGGCTGGAAGGGTATGTCATAAGGAAAGGGAGGGGACAGGAGAGGTTACAGGGGTATGCTTTAACACAGTACAGGGGTATATCATAAGGAGACGGGGGCTATGACAGGGAAGGGGTGTGCTATAAGTGTAGAGATAGGCTAGTACAAGCAGGTGCAGGAAAGGGGGCAGACATCCACTTTCCCCTCATGGTGTTTAGGCATAACTTGTACCAAAAGGATCCATTCCCCTCATTTCCCCTCCAACTCACTCCTCTGCCCCACCCCTCCTATGGCGGGACTTAAGCCCTTAGCCAATCACAGACCTCATGGCACTTAGGTGCTATTCGTACCGAAAGACCCCAACAATCAATTCCAGCCAAAGACACGACCCCATAATGGCTCTGTAGGCTAATAGCAGTACCCAGGGGAGGGGGGACTGATGCTATTAAAATGCAGCTTATGCTGGTTTTGCTCCCAGTTCGGTCACAACGCCCACGTGGTCCCTACTCGGAACACTTCAGTCACTTACTGGACTGTTCGGCCCTTTGTCCATGCGTGATTCGAGTCCTTGTTTGTATTGTTCCTCTCTTCGCGGCAAAGTGTGGACAACCAGGAAGCAGCACTCAAATTCTATTACCTTAGCTTGTCTTGTCTTCTTTTCGTTTAGCACCATTGTGCATGCACATTAACTCCAGGATTCATAGTGATTATTAATACCACTTTTTTTTAAGATACACAGTAAAATATGGTTTAAAATTGTAGAAACATATTTCCATGAATTTATGGAAAGTTACAGTCAAACATCCGTAAACTGGCAATATGGACAAATTTCCGTAAACAAAAAATTACGGAAGCCACATCCGAAAAATTACAGTACATTTCTGTAAATATTTTCGTTAATTTACGGAACTTTTTAACAGTGTGTTTGTTGTGCATCGAGGCGTAGAGGGGGCCTAAACACCCTCCCCAGCATAACTCACGTGTTATCAATATCGGCCTTTGTATTAGGAAGCAGCCACGTGGTCGCCGACCAAAGACCCTGAGATACCAAGAGTCCCTTGCCCGCCCGGGCAACTTAACATCATTGACGAACTGGCGCCCTATACCGGCAAACGTTAATTACAAGGGAGTTCATTTCTCTGTACCTCGCTAAATTCCGATATCAGCAACCACGTGTCTGGAGATATACCCTCGTCGGGTTCCCCGACACGCTGCCCCCTCCTCACACTCATATTGGCCATGTCAATATCTTCATATGCTGCTTCTGCGTCAGATGTCCATGCGAATGGTTCGCTAAGAAGTATCTTTCTCAGTGTCCGACTTCTTGTACAAAAACTTGGTACAAAAGAACTATAGAATGTCGCTTTTCCTAAAAACAGCTATAATTTTTTCTCAGCTGATGGTTTTGGGGCGTCGCAAATTGCTGTGATGTGTTTATCGGACTTGTGTATGCCTTGAGCATCTATTTTATGCCCTAAGAATTCCACGGCTGAAGCAGCAAAAACACACTTGGCACGGTTGAGTCGTAACCCATGTGCTCTCTTTCTTTCTAAGGTTGTTTCCAAAGTGATAATGAAGTTTTCAAAACTATCTGCAAAAATCAGTACTTTGGTATATTTTTGAGGACAATTTTCATTCTTCGTTGCCAGACTGCAGGTATATTCGCACGAGTTGGTCTTATCAGACCGTGCGTCAGTGTGTTGAGTGTAAGAACATGGCTAAATTCTTCATAAACTGGTAGGCGCGTATAAACGTCGGTAATATCTAAATGAGAGAAGATTTTCGCTCCTTTCATCCAACTAAATATGGTCTCAGCTTTTGGGATAGGATGTTCGTCAATTATCATACGAGAATTAAGTGTGGGCTTGTAGCTGCCTGTAATGATAATTTTTCCATTTTTTTATGACTACATGTGTTGTCGAAGCCTACTCTGAATGTTCTACTTGTTTGTAGAAACCTGAGGCAATTTTTGAATCAATTTCTCTGGCGTATGTATCTGGTAGGGCTATCGAAACATTGCGAGCTCGCGCAAATACCGGTTTCGATACTGACCTTAATTTTACTGTGGCCGGCGGCCCAGTAAACTTTCCAGCTATGTCGCTGAACACGTCTTCGTATCGAGATAGTACCTCGTCTAATAGTGTTTTCTGTTCAAGGGTCGAAAGTCAAAATTGGATCTGTAGAAGTTAACGAGTGAAGTAGCCCCTTTTTCTGAAAAGAGTTTTACCAAATCAATCTCGTGAACAGACAATGTTAACCATTCTCGTCTGAAGAGAGTATCCAAATCTCCATCCGCAACCTAAAGATTGGCCCTTCGTGTTGTTCTACCAAAAGTTGCATTGCCTGGTAAGCTTCCGATACTATTTATGCTATAACCTGAATAAATTACAAACTGTCAATTGGTTTGGTTAACTACGAAATTTGGTTTGATTTCACGAAATGTTTCTTTACTAACTATCCTATCCCCTTTGTCCAATTCTATTTGTAATTGTTTTCCATCGATTAATGCAGTAAGAATTAGTTTGCTGTACTGTTTGACCGTATGTACTTCTTGAATTTTTGTTAGCTGTTGTAAACAACCTACTTCGGTTACTGGCTCATTGTGATTTTGTGAGCGTATTGTTTTGCCTTTTTTATCTGCATACTTTAGCTATGTGGTTCAACTTTTCGCAATAAATACGAACGCACGTGGCCGTGACTCTCCTTTTGATGCAGTCAGTATTGTCAAATCAGTGTTGGTAATGGCATTGATTGCAGCAGCTTGAAGTGTACTTACCAGCATGTCCGTAAAGGAGTTTAATAACTCCGTTGGTATTTATTTTGATGTCATTATTCTTTCTGTTTAATTTGTTTTGTACCACAGTGAAGTTGAAATATTATATTCTGACTATATCCCACTTCTGACACCACTTTTGTATTTCTAGATTATAGTCAATTAAAATTAAGTATAGGGGTTAGTATTTTATTGTTTCATATAATAAACACAACTTGTCAATATTTTAAAACAGTGCTTATTTTTATAAAACAAATAGCACACTAAGCTAGCCTTGGCTGAAAAGGACATCAACTTTAGATAATTAAGTTAAGAGCAAAATATTGTTTATAATACTGGGAATTTAAGCATTAAGGGCACTGTCTACCGCAATTTTCATCACAATTTTTTATTTCTATTTGTTCCGGATATTTTTTTTCTTATTTTAGACACAAAATGTAACTACATTTGGCTCTTATAAAAATTTTTTATCTCATAGTTTTTGCGTAATGGCTTGTTAAAGTCATATTTTGCATGTTTCCGTTTTAACGACTACACTAAAACCAACTGATATACCATACTAAAAAAAATCACAGCGGATAAAGATATTACAGGCTACAATGACATGCTCCTAAAATTAAAGAATAAAAATTATTTGAATTAAAATAATTGCTGAAACTGAAAATAAAAATTTTAAGAATCCAATATTTTTTATATACAAATAATTTATATTCTTTAATTTTATGAGCAACTCATTGTAGCCTGCAATGTCTTTATCCACTGTGATTTTTTTTTTTAGTTTGGTATATCAGTTGGTTTTAGTGTAGTCGTTAAAACAGAAACATGCAAACTATGACTTTTACAAGCCATTACGCGAAAACAATGAGAGATAAAAATATTTCATAAGAGCCAAATTTAGTCACATTTTGTGTCTAAAATAAGAAAAAATATCTGGTACAAATAAAAAAGAAAATAATGATGGTGAAAATTGCGGTAGCCGCGCCCTTAAGTGCACACATTTCTGGTACGATATCTGTTTGTGTTTATCAGTACCGGTTCCGGAACAGCCCCGCTGTAATATTTCAGTCAAATGTGAGGTTTGAAAATTCCCTTACACTACAATATCATATCGGTTACGCGATTTCTTGTCAGTAGTGATAGCCAGCACCCTTTCCTTATCATAACTTCCTTGTCCCTCAACCCTAGAGGTTTCTATCTGGTCTTTAATGTATATATTCTACATGTCGCTAACCATTCAAGCTTCTGAAAACAATGCCACATCAGTGATGCACACACGCACATCCACACATGCACACACGCACGCGCGCACCCACACACACAATCAGCACTGTGTTATAAAACACACCGTAACGGTTTATTGCAGTAAATATTTTTGTTATCTAATATGAATATTCGTTATTTATTAAGTGCCATTTCAGGCTCTAACTTGACCTTGAACCAATTTATTTTATTGGTTTTGTGTGTTTAATACTGGAAGAATTAACGGTAGGCCTACTGTTAACAAATCCCATATTTTACTGAGAATTGTAATACATATACGAGAAGAGGCTTTCCATTATTGTACACTACATTTGTGCTGACACGGACACGCAAGTAGTTAGTGTAGAGCTGGTACTTTATTGAGTAGGCCTAGTTTAATCTACATAATAAACTACTCCTATTATTTAACTTACACACCTATCTTTTTTTCAAAACACACACAAATTCAGCCAGGAACAAAGTGTTGGTTACGGTGATGTGAGCTATTTAATGTACGGCATATGATATTTACAGTGAACGTCCACCATCGTCTGTGCGGTGCGTCGGGATAGAACACACACGCATGTACGCAGTGTTGCCTACACACTAGACTCTGTATCACTGTGCCCAAACTCTGCGTGCGTTTACAAGAGGACATTTTGTATTATTAAGGACAAATTACCTCATAGCTCACATGTCAGACTGTCATTGAGATTAAAAGTTGTAAGCAGTTTTAAGGGTGGCCACTCCTTTTATTTTAGTAAGAGTTGGAGGTACCAACCGGCGTTTGCTGTTGGATTGTCGGACGTATAGTCATGAAGTAATATTCTGAATGTTGTCAGTTAACGTCGTTCAGTTTTCGGTTTGTGGGGAAATTAAAGTTTTAAAATATTATTTTCATAGCACAATTAGTCCTTTAATGTTACGGTTACGTACAAAATGTTTTACATAGTTCCTGCTTTATTTTTCGCAAGAAATCACCTGCCTGAAGAGTTGGTCGGTGATTTTTGTTAACATTCTCTGTGTGTGTGTGTGCGTATGTGTGTATATATATATATATATATATATATATATATATATATATATATATATATATATATATATGTATATATACATACATACATACATACATACATAGACACACACGCACTCACGCGAGAGAGAAAGGCAGTCTTCAAATGACATTTGCATACCAACACATTGTACGAACTTTATTCCTACCGTGTTTAAAAAGCGCGTGTAATATTTTTAATTGTAGGCATTTGAGGTCTAGGGTTACTTGTGAACAATGTCCGTAAATATAGTAAATCGATTCCGGAACAAAATTAGACAGCTTCAAAATAATGTTTTCTACATACGTACCACATGCAGCACATGTTATTTACCATGCGATATGTGTGAGTGTGAAAGTATAGATAGATTTAAAATTTGTTACAAATTAAATTATTTGTTTAGATTTATTTTGTATGCTTAAACATTTATTAATTAGTTGTATAATGGTATAATGAACAGACGTACCTGAGACTGTATGAAAATATGGTCAATTACTGCACGTGATTCATATTCATAATACGCCTATCCGAAATTTGTCCTACTTCCGTATTCGAATAATATTTACTGCCTTACAAGTTTATTATACATAATTATTTTTAGCAGCTCTCGTCTGAATGCAAAAGTATACATAACTGTTTACAGAACATAACATTAATGACAATTTACAATGTTAGTATTTGAGACAGTAAATTTTAACATACGTCTTTGAGTAGGTTTTGCAAATGAAAAACTTAAAGTGAATCGGGGCAAGTGCGCAGCAGTTTTTGATAAGTTTAACTTTGGACTTTTAAAGTAAACGTACCATTAAGAATAAAAATCCAGATTGATCGCAAAATACGCTTTAATATGTCCTTGGAAATACACATAATCGAGTGCTTCAGTAAAATTAATTTAGCTGAAAAAAATTAGAAGTAATAAAAGATGTCCCTGGTATGCTCTTGCCCCAAAGAAGTGGGGTAAGTGCGTAACCGAGGTCCATTTCTTGCACAGTTTTGTTTTGTTTAGATGTGGAGCAAGTGCCTAAAAGACCAGTTTCTAAACTTTATTTTCATGGTTGAAATTGTAAAATTAAACGAAAACTTTCTGGGCTATAAACTTTGTTATTAAACACCTTGTGGTTGTAAAAATTTGAGGGTGGAATTAAAAAGCAGTTATGTCAATATAAACTATGATTTATGGAGGTTTCGATAAAAAAAAACATATAACTACGTAACATACAAACAGAAGTCACTTAGCTTTCATCAACAGATCATGTCGGAGATTTGCCTTATAAACTGATTAAATTCTACAAAATATTTTGCTGGTAACATTTAAAATCAATTTGCAGAAATATGCAACCAGCAAGGTACTTATGCAATAGCAAATGAATCCATCATTCAGTTATATTCTAAATAATAAATACGATGCTTTCAGTTTTTTTTTTATATTTTAAGTTCTTTAGTAAAAATTTGAACGCATCATAAAATCCACAAAAAAAAATCTTTCTTCGTAAGCTGTAGGTTTAAACACATATCTAATAAAATAGCAAAAACCTGTTGTGTATTACTTACTAAATAAATTGAAAGTCAGTAATCACAGAGTATTCAACTAATTATTGCACATTGAAGGTAGTAAAATCAAAAGAAAAAACAGCTTCTCCTCTCCTTCTAATTTTGGGAGGGGGGAGGACACTTGATATGTCTGCGATTGTCAATCGAGCTGATATCGTCTCTATCTGGGAACTTGAATGCTGCTGCATTTGCCTTTGATGAAGCCTTTGGAGCATATCTCACCACCTGATCGCCAAATTCAAAGCTAATCAATTGTCCAACTAAATGTTTAATGTTTTTTTATAAAAAAATCTCTCTAAAACTCATTCTCCCACTTTGAGATTGGTTGTATCTGTACTGGCCACACTGATTTCTTCATCCTTCTCTTTCTCTTGCTCATGTTCTTCTTCCTGTTGGTCCTTCATTCTTTCTACGTAAGACCATCAGTTCTCATCCTCGTTATCTGTCTCCCTCAAACAGAAATTATCTGAGGAAGATTCTGAGGAGCTGTCCTCCACTCCTGTTCTCTGTTTTCTAGCTTTTTGGGCCGGATGTTTATTCATTTTCACCTCTTATTTCTTCCTTTTCTTTGACTCTTGGGTAGAATTCTTCATCTTTTCACGTTTCTTCTCGTGCACTTCAGCTTTCTTCTGTTCTTGGTCTCGAATTATCGCGTAAACATCGTCTGCAGTTATGACTTCCGCTCCTTTAGCAATCCTGATTTTCTTGTCTTTTCTACTGACTGGTGGTTCTTGACGGTTTCCAAAACTAATTCTTCAAATGTCCTTGCTCGTGCAACTACCGAAGACTCTGGAGTTTGCACGGGTGTTGAAGTGCTCTGACTTATTTCAACAGTTGAATTTGGATTGCCTTGCAACACAACTTCTTCTTGAGCCACAGATCCTTCATAACTTGATTCCGATTGTACAACCTCTGATTCACGCACCACAGACCCCTCATAACTTGATACACCTTGTACAGCCTCGGATTCAAGAACCACAGACCCTTCATAACTTGAACCAGCTTGCAAATTAGGTAGATTTGTCTGTTTTCACAATTGCAGACGTTGTTTGTCGAACCTGTCCTCAGGAATTACATCCCGGCTGAAGGGACAAATACCTCCTTCGCGAAAACCAGACTTTATTATGTTAGGAACGAATTCTCGCCACAATGTGCTTAACAACTTGACAAATTATTTTTTTGGCAAGTTCTGCCCTGTGCGGCGATTTTGTGACTTCACTAGTTTGGCATCATAATGTTCTTTTAAAGATTTCATGACAGAGAGATCTAGAGGCTGGAGGATGTGCGAGGAGTGAAGGGGGCAAAATAAGGATTGTTACTTTCTCTTCTCGAGCAATTTTTATCAGTCTTAAAGAAATACGAGTTTTGTGGCCATCGCATATCAATGTGTGGCACAAATGTGGTCGTAAGGAAGTAAATGAAGACCTCAATCTTCATCCATCCATTCTCAGTCGCAACATACGAAGTACCTGGGAAAGCTTCCTCTTTGGTTGGCTGCCAATCATCCCACAAATTGTTGCATTTGAAAATTGTTAGAGAAGGTAACTTATCCCCATTGGCAGCCACAGTAAGAAGAACTGAAATGTTTTCTCTCTCAGGAGCGCAAGTGGTTCTAGTAGAGGGAATATCCCTCCCTCTCTCCCACTACTTTGGTTTTGGATGGATCCCTGGCAAAACTAGTCTCATCTTGGTTAAATATCAGGTGTGGTCTTTCTGCCAATTTTAGCTGTGAAATAGTTTCCTCCAGCTCTTCTAAATAATTATATATTATGAATGGGCCAACACAGTTCCGCCTTGCAATTTCTACACTCTGGGGTTTCTTGAAACTAAGATTATGACGTCTCATAAATGAGATTAGCCAATCACTCTGAGATTTTGAATCAGTGAAAGGAGTTTTCAGGTTATTACTTACGACATACTCCCAACCAAAGACAGGATGTCCTTTCTTGATAACCCAAATCCGTGTTGTTCCATGCTGATGAGACAGGCTGCAATATTTTTCTACACGTCCAGTGGAAGAGCTGTAGGTCGATCACGTGAAGTTGACTTACTCCCTCTTCTTTTATTCATGTGGTCAATAATCGTGTTTATAGGAATGTTGAAATTCTTATCTGCCCTGTAGGCTGCCATTCGCCCAGATTGTACATCAAGCAAAGCCTCAGCCAAGGTTTCTTGAAAATATTGCTTTCCCCTGTTGGCCTTCCTGACATAATTACGAACCATATTCGTAAATAGAGCAGAAAATCTGAAACATAAAAACGCAACATATGCTTCCTTATTGCATTTTTGCAAAAGTTAATGTTTTGTAAATAATTGTGTTACTATTAGAGACAAAAGCATATCGCCAAATATGAGAAGGGGCAAATGCGTAATGGTATGAACTTGCCCCACCATCCTGGTCTGCATTTACCCCTGACCACAAATAGGTAACTGCAGACCAGGGTCTCATTATGTGAAAACTACCATTTTAACTAAAAAACTACATGACACTCGTAAACACAACATTTAAGTAATACACTTACCATAATACAAGTTTTTTTTTATCACCTCCCAGGAGATTCTTCAGTTCTGAAGATAATAGGATGACGAACTTAGGTAGCAGAGTTAAAACTTAGCTTCTGATTAGAATTATTCTCTCATGTTTACATCTGACACTAGTGCACCCTAGTGACACTAGCACAGAACATACCATAGTACACTTCATACACCACTAGACAGCAGACTTCTTACACTTTTTAAACAAATGATATAGGTCAGGAATGCACTTGCCACGAGTCACCTTATGTAGGAAATTGTTTGTGTACATGACAATAAACTTCCAGCAACAATATAATCAAGTAGGCATAATTACAAACAATACAGTTTTTAGTACGGACAGCGACTGTCATGCGGTCTAATCACTTTCTTCCCACCTCAGCGACCCGTATTCGATCCCCGGTGAGTGAACTTTGGATTTTTTTGAGGTATAAATCATGCCGGGCGATGTCGCTGGTCGGCGCGTTTTCTCGGCACTACTCCATACTCATAACAATAAATTTTTAACTGCTCTGTAAGAAAAATATTTCAATAACTCGCTGTCTCTGCTGTGAAAACCTTAGGCCTACTTATTGCGTACGATTTAGGAAGTATTAAAATATTTAGATTTTCCTGCCTGTCCAGAGTTTTGCAGCTCTTGCGGAAATCATTCTCTTTATCATTGCTTTTCGGTGTGTTGAAAACGACTTTTTCTTGATATTTTTCTCGTTCTTCGCCATTTTGGTACGAATATAAAATCCCGGTTACTGATTGTTTGTCCTACGGCCGCACACTTGTTAAACTGACTTCGTTCATAGCCAGTACATCACGTTCGCTACGGGCAGCGATATAAACATGGATTGCTCGTGACATATCCTGCAACAACGTCTCGTTTACTTGCATACGGTCGAGTCTGGCGTTGTATATCTTGCTGGGTGATTCTCTCCGCGCAACCACGGCACAGAATTTTCTTATATTTGAAGTTGTTGGTAAAATATCGAATACAGACAGGTTCTTCCACTGACTGTTTTCTTCTACACTATAAAGTAATTACACTAGTGCAATATTAATCGTCTTCCAAACAGCCTATTTTACAACCATTTTCATATTTCCTCAGAAATTAAAACAACGACACGAACATGCTGCACGTTAAATTTCCTGATTACCCCCAACAGTGTTTTTTTTTTTTTACAGTATTTGGGATAGACAGCCTTAAGTTGAGCCCTTGTAATCACGTTAATGCGAAGCGCGACGTGGGACAAAGACGATTCACGAGAAAGATCGGTAACTCAATGCTATTCTTGTGTCCTCACAGGGTAGTCCGAGAACGTATTGCCACCTGTACATTTAAGAAAAGCTTTTGTAGCTACAAGAAACTAACGCGTGTTCCAGCGGTCAAGGGAAGAATTACGTAGTCAAAAGCCGGTATAGCGGAACGTTCGAATCTTGGTGGTATACATGAATTAATTAAACTAACATTTCGTTTTAAGTATTCCAGCAAATAATATAAACGTCCGATAACTGAATCACTTAAATTAACATAAGTGTTATACATACACATGCACATACATTTCAAATGTGTAGCGTAGACCAGAATTCATGTGCCAAACTCCGGGACGGGATTGTTAATATAAAATAAGGTGGGGTTACATTGACCAACACTACTGTATCGTGAATATTACGGAATATTTGAAATACATTTTTGAAGAATACTAGGAAGTAAGAGATGGAGCCACCAAAATTAGCGTAGAGCTCTAAGAATCGGAGCAAATAAATCTGTAGTTGACGCAACATTCCCCTTCACTGCTTATGTAGGGGTAACTTAAGGGGAATTGATCCTTGCCAGATCGGTTTTACAATGTTTCTTATAAATCAGGGAATAGACACATTGTTTTACATTTTTCACGCTGACAAGACATAGTTTTTAGTTTCATTAACTTTTTAGAATCCATATGGCATTGTTTCTGTTAATGTGGCGACCTCTGTAGTCGCTCCCGTAAATAAAGCAAATTTTCCTTTTCAGCTGTTTCCCGTTGCAAAATAATGAATATATTATTGTTCCAGCAATTACAGAAAATCGATTAAATTTGTATCTATGCCTTGTCATTACAAAAATTTTGATACGTCGACTGGAACAGCAGCTATCGAGAATAAACCGATAAATCCAAGGTGGTAGGGATCAATACTCTTTAACCTATTTGTGTAAGTAACTTTGAAATACTAAATGGCAAAACATTATTCCATGCATATCACTGCTTATTGCGCAAAATGAAGGGGAAGTACCTTTTGTGTTAATTTTTTACGATAAACCATTTTCATCAGGTGTCTACCTACTTCAACAGCAGACTCACAAACCACACATATCCCATCCAAGGCAGGTACAACTGTGCTACAAAATAAAAACCTTGCATACCAGCTCCGGTGCAAACACTGTAATGCAGAGTACATAAGCCTCACCATTAACGCTCTAAGACAGAAAATGAATGGCCACAAAGCTGACACAGAGCAAGCCTTAGCTAGACGCAACATCTGCCCATAAGAGACGCCATCTTCTTGCAATAGTTCAGAACTCAGACGCTGGAAACTGGCCCATCAATACATTACAAAATCCAGACAGCCTTCAGACCTCAATATCAGGTCATTCAATTTTCCCTCCTTCCCCCTGTCCATTAGATACTATCACAACCAGACCTACATTACTGCCCCCATGTTTGAAATTTCCACCATGCTTAGTTCGCCGTCTGGCCGTTAGGCTTAGGTAACAGCCTACATTGCCGACTGGACTGCAGTCAGTATGCCATGTCTTGCTGCCCGAGG
The DNA here is from genome assembly GCA_003012365.1 of Medauroidea extradentata. Lineage (NCBI taxonomy): Eukaryota > Metazoa > Arthropoda > Insecta > Phasmatodea > Phasmatidae > Medauroidea > Medauroidea extradentata. The sequence continues at coordinate 32,919 of PNEQ01072207.1, forward strand.
AAGCCAGTTTGATACTGGCGAATCGTTGCGATCGCGCTTCCACGAAGAAATGTGTGCCATCCCTTCATAAGTATATACCTATTTACAAAGTATCGTCTATAAGTACTTGTACGTTAGTCTGTTACATTCCTTTGTTAGCCTAGCGGTCTATTTCCCACCATTCCCATATTTTTTAATATCTACGAAAGTTATGAAACCAACTCCTTCGGTTAGTTTCCTCGTAGCTGTAAGAAAGCCAGATATGGATTGAGAATTTGTTTGGATTTATACTAATTAAATAAAGCTATATTTAGAGAATATAGTAATTTATCTACTTTCAAGGAATAAGTTTCAAAATTGCCAAATGCATAATTCTTCACAACCTTAGATGACAGTCGAGGCTTTTGGCAAGTTAAAGTGGATGAAGATAGTCAAAAATTGACAAATTTTAATACACCATTTGGTCTGAATTAGTTTACAAGAATGCCTTATTGTTTGTGTACAGCTCCTGAAGTATTTCAGAAGTCCATGAACTATATATTTTTGCTAGAATTCAGTGACTTCATGTCTATATTGATGATCTTGTAGTATGGGGTAGTAGTCAAGAGGAACATGACATAAGATTTAGTTTTGCGGGGAGAAAGAGAAAATGGGGTAAAATTCAATTTCAGTTAGTGTACAATCAGCCAGTCTGAAGTGTAATATGTCGGACATGAGTTGGGGGCACACAGTATAAGTACATACCCAGAGAAAATTCAAATGATTTTAAACATAATAGAACCTAAAAGAAAGCAAGAATTGGTAACAATTTTGGGTATTGTTGAATGTATATCTAAATTTGTACCTCATTTAAATGACATAAGTAGACCTCTGAGCGACTTAACAAGAAAAAGGTGTACACTGGTTGTGGACACAACACGACAGTCAGGCATTTAGAGAAGTGAAGTCAGCATTAACTCCTCATCACATAAGTCAGCATCAAATAACTCCTGTTTTGCAATATTAAATAAGAACTTACCACTAATCTTGTCAGTTGATGCTTCGAGCCATATTTTGGGGGCAGAACTTTTGCAAAATGGGTCACCATTGGGTTATGCACACAAAACCCTTACAGAGAGTGAAAGAAATTATGCTCAGATTGAGAAGGAATGTTTGTCCATAGATTTCGGATGTCAAATATTTCAACAATATTTGCTTGGTATTGAATTGACTGTACATACAGATCACTTACCATTGATACCCATCTTTAACAAACCTTTAAATGTGTGTCCTATGAGGTTACAGTGTATGAGATTAAGATTGCAACAGTTTGATTTTCAACTCAACATATACCGGGAAAACATTTATTACTGGCTGATGAATTGTTTTGGCTACGGAACGATCATGCTCCGAACTTAGATTTATGTCAGGAAATAGAAGCTCGTGTAGGCATGGAGGTTGAGAAATTATCAATTACTGAAAACAGGTTTGATCAGCTAATTGTATTAACATCCCAGGATGTTGAACTACGGGAGGGAATTCGCCTTGTGAAGAGTGGCTGGCCCGAAAATAAAACCAGTTGTTCAGAGATGACCAAACCATATTTCTCTGTAAGGGGAGAATTGTTTGTTGTAGATGGCGTATTGTTTAAAAGAGAACAAGTTTTAGTTCCTCAAATACTTATAAAAGAGCTATTGGAGCGCATTCATTACAACTATTTGGGGATATCAAAATGCAAGAACAGGACAAGGAAACACTTGTATTGTCCACACATTGCACAACACATATAAAACGTATTGTCGAAGTATTCGACTCGTTCTAAATTTCAAAACAACAATATTATGGAACCAGTGTATACTAGAGAGATACCGCAGTGTCTTTGGCTTATACTAGGTACTGACATTTTTGTATTACATCAATTAAACTTTATTATTTTCGTTGACTATTCGCTAAGCATATTGAAATTGAGCAGTTTGGTGACATGTCAGTTGGGGAGACCATTGACAAAATGAAGTCAATATTGTCTATACATGGCATATCTGAGACAGTTTATAGTGACAATGGACCACAATTCACTAATAACAAATTCTAACAGTTTACAATGGAATGGGGATTAAATCACATAACTTCTGGCCCTCGATATCCCCAATATAATAGCCTTGTTGAAAGAAATATTCAAACAGTTAAAATTATGTTGAAGAAAAATTCAAGGGGAAGGTAAAGATCAAAAATTGGCATTGCTGGAGCTCAATAACACTCCCATTGTAGGGAATTGGAAATCTCCAGCACAAATGTTGTTTGGTGGACAACCTAAAACCTTGTTGTCCTATTTTACTGATCTCTCTAAATTTAATGATGATAAGACTAGACTGACTCACCAACAACACAAACAAAAGTTCTACTATGATAGGGGAAGTAGAAAATAAACACCATTACAATCAGTAGACAAGGGCAGCATGACAGAAAACTTGATTCTGTAATATGTCAATCTGATCTCAGACCAAGGTCACGTACTCACTTCTGATGGTAGATTAATAAACATAAATAGGGTTCAGTTACACAACGCAGGCAATAAAAAAATCGAGTTAAAAATAAAATTTCTGATGAACTTGGAGGCCGCGGATGTGAAAGGTATGGTACCGATAAAAAATCTACTCAGGAAGGATTTAGAGGATGGGCTCATATTAATGAGCAGTTCAGGAATACTGGCTTTCGAGATAGAGAAAGAGGCATAGAGTTAAACTAGCCTGAGACTCATGCAGTTAGTGTAGACGCATCATATTAGCCTCATGCGAATGGAGAGATACCATACCAGACTAAGATGTTGGCTACTAGGAGTGGTCGTATTGTGCATAGACCTAATTATACAGTATTACACTTGTGAGTAGAGTTTGCTGTTGTACCGCAGCTATAAATGTTAGTTAGTACAGTTTGCTGTTGTAACACAGCTATAATTGTAAATTGTATTTTCTTTAATTTTGTAGTTAGTGTTGATTATTCCGTCTATGTAATATTGATACATTTGGTAGTGATTATGATAATTTTAAATTTTAATGTAAGGTTTTGTTTTTTTGTATTGATAAAGTGTGTTGTAAAACGGGGAGATGTGTCATGAAGTTGGCAATAGTTAATGTTGTAACAAGGTTTGTAGTGGCTACCAGCCATGGCAGGTAGAAGACAAGTAGTTGAGCTCCCTCAGACGTTTCAAAGAAATGTACCTGTATGAACCGTTTTATCGAAATGCTTATTCAAATACTCGAGCTTCCTCATTTTGAAAAATTCCTTGTGGTGTCAATACATAACATTGACTGCCTGCCCTGTTTTGTTTTATGCTCCACATCTGAATATTCTATTATTCCTTCTTTCTGCAATGAGAGAAAGAATTGTTTCATTGCACTAAATATATTTGTTTGGGTGATGTTTGCTTCAGTTAAACAATATTTTGTTGGTAAGACCAAGCTTGGAGTCCTCCAAACAAATTTAATTATTTCCCTCGACCAAATTATTCATTTAAACGTAATTTGTTTGTGCCAAACGTATATTTGGTTGCTACAGGACGTCGAATAAATATTTTGTGTAAACAAACAACTCGTT
>PNEQ01072208.1:0-24230 GCA_003012365.1 Medauroidea extradentata
ACTCACACAAGCACTCACACAAATAAGGACGTCTTTAATTAATAACAAAAATGGTTACTACAAGAAAAAAGTTGGAAGTACAATCAAATTAAGGACAAACAATTAGGGAAAACTCACTCAAGTATTCCAAGCTACCGCAATTCAACTTTTACCACCTATACATATTTACAGTTTAGTAAGAGAACACATACAAAATACGAAGTTGCACAAAATGTCATAAAGATTACTCAATAGAAATATTGCCGGGTTTAAATGAAATTAATTGAAGTAAGTTTTTTTACCATACTTTAACTTGTTTTTAAACTTCTTTGGCCTTATCCCATACGCTCTGAGCCTAACATCTGAAATTCCAATGTCCTGGTTGCTTTGAGTTGACTTAAGCATCTTTCGTGGCATATGTTTTCGACTTTCATTATTCTGGGCTGCCTGGCCAGCATGTTGGATTTTATCTGTATCTGACTGCAGAAAACCTATTTCTGACGGCTTATTCTTTCTTTTATTCTTTTTATACTTTTTAGAACTCACATTCATAGGCACAGAATCAATAACGACATCCTGTTTTGATGTTTCACCCCCCGTGTTTCCAGCTTGTACACTGTTGTTGTTGCGCTGTTTTCTCCGTTTTTTACTGCTGTTTGGACTTTCTGACTGTATGTCTGCCTTGGTTCCTCCATCTGTATTTGAGACACTAAAGTGTTGATTTGCCTCACTGTAACCACTCCCATTAACTCCTCGACTCCTGGTGTTGTCCTGTTTCTGACCCGCAGTTTCCTGATGTCCTTGAAACACTCCTTCATTCACCTTTCCCTTACGCGAGTCATCACTTTTCTCCCTGAAATAAAATATTTGTATATCATTATTACTGTTTACAGAAGTGTATTACTGGCATGACAAAAGTTTATCATGACAAAGTACAATGTGGAATAATGACAGGGCAAGGTAAGAAATGAGGTTTATGAATGTGCCAATCAATGGTAGTATCATTCCTGGATTGACTCGATATTGTAGGTAGAAATTGTCATGAAAATCATAATAATCAAGAATAAAAGGAATTTTGATACGTAGTGCTTAGTTGCATTTACTTTCATAATTAATGCAACACATTTGGCACATCCCTTGGGGAACAACCATTTAAATGATATTCAGAATTTAAGAAGTCAACAGTATACACCAACAAATACATGTCCTGTATGTGACTATAATTATCAGGCTTGGGCTAGGAGAACTTGTGTGGTTTTGGAACAGCATTGGTTGTGGGATGCAATTGAGCCTGGTTTTGAAAAAGACATAGATAAGTGGACGTAGAAGCAAAGGACCAAAGACTTATATGCCATAAATTTTATCATTCAAGTTGTGGAAGACCACTAACTCAACTATATCAACCAGTGTAAACGAACTAAGAATGTTTGGGAAATACTTCAAAACATCCATTGTAATTTCAGCATCCTTCATGTAATAACAATACTGGAAGAAATGGTTACAATGAAGAAGACAGTCAACATGACACTGCGCGAGTTAATCGGAAAAATTCATGTGGTGCCGAAAGTTGGATGCGGGAGGACTTACCGTTTTCAGACCAAACAATTGCTGCATTCATGCTGAGAGGGTTACCAAGAGAAATTTACGAAGGCCTAATAAGAAGCTTAGAATATGATGAAACAGTAGTGTCAGTAAAATGGTTAAAGCTAGGCTGCTTTTAGAAGAGAGGTGGCAAACATTGGACAAAGAGCAAGAGAACAACGAGCTGACGGCACTTGCATCAAAAATGAATTACAGAGGACCATCTAATCACAAAACCCAGCTTGAAGATGACCACAGAAACAGACATGCCTAGGACAACATACAGGTAGATACGAGAAAGTTTCAAAGGTGAACAAAGGAATATTACCGTATTTTTCCGCACATAATGCGATAATTTTTTGCCGATTTCAGTGGTCCCAAATCACTATTCACATTATATGTAGGGTCGTATTATATTGGTGCGCGAAAGGTAAAACTCCGAGGTCAGCCTATATGCCGTTTTTGCACGATGCAGTGTCATGGCTTGTAATGTCAACTGACATGTCACTTCCGTAAAGCGAGGCGGAGGAAGGGGGGGAGGTGATGGTGCCTGACTGGGAGGGGAGGTAGTTATTTTTAGATTGTCCAGCCCGGACGCACGTGTTTTTCCGTGAATGCACGTGCACTCTAATCGCAACAGTCAGTCTTCATCTTGATTTGCTTATGTACAGTTGTTACGGTAATATTAAGTTTTGTGTGTGCTACATATGGGTAAAACAAAGCGTTTTTTATATAACGCAGAATTCAAACGAAAAGTGGTAAAACATGCGAATAAAACTAATAATTTAGAAGCAGCCCGAAAGTTTGGTGTCAATGAAAGTAACGTGCGTCTTTGACGGAAAAATATAGAAAAACTTATGATTGCAGAATCGTCCCGCAAAGCTTTTAGGGGAGCTAAACACGGGAAGTTCCCTGAACTAGAAGATGAGTTGACATTGTTTGTGCGGCGACAGCGCAACAATGCGATGCCGGTGACGTCGGACATTCTTCAAGCAAAGGCCCGTGAAATCGCTTGTGAAAAAGGAATCTCAATGGTGACTTTTACAGCTTCGAGCAGCTGGATTACATGCTACGTGAAACACACTGGGTTTTCTCTGAGGCGAAGAACGTCTGTTTGTCAACGACTATGTGCGTACTTCCATTATAACCACGTTGACTAGGTACAATACATGCAAAGCCAGTCCTGATGCCAACTAAGCAGACGTTGGCGACTAGCGTAGTGTAGGTCTGGCAACGGTGGCAACAACAACACTGACGTCACAGTGTCCGCATTCCAACTGCCCCCTCCTTCTCTACTCGCTTCCCATCCTCTTGTTTACCATTACTGGTCTGCAGCATTCCCTCCCTCCGCTGCTTTCCGCCTCCCCTTCCCCATCGTTTGCTTGGATGCTCTGCTCTAGATCTTCTTTCGTGCTGCTGGCTGCCACATTACCTACCCGTACGGCCAGAGCCTCGGCACACAGCATTCACTGTATCGCATTATATAGCCATGCAATTTTATTTCCGGATTTGAGAGTTTCAAAATTGCCATTCGCACTATATGCGAGGTCGCATTATGTGTGGAAAAATACGGTATGTGCTTTGCTTGTAAGTAAACAGGCCACAGAGAAAAATTTTTCCCGAAATTTGAGAGTGAAGGACGAGGCAACTATAGACAGAAGCAAGAATATAAAGGGAAAAGTTCTGTCTACTTGCTGTAGAAAGATGCTCTCATGGCTGAGGCTGGATGTGAAACTGCATCACCAGAGGGAAACAACACTATGAATACTATGCATTTTAGGGCTTCGTGTGCAAAAAAGTTTAGCGGGAAACATAAAAAAGCTATCTAGATTATAGACTCCGGTGCCATTCATCACATGATACCTCAGAGACAACTATTAGAAGAATTTGATGATACTTTAACTGGAACTGTAAAGCTGGCAAATGGAGAGTGTGCCACAGCAAAGAGTAAGGGGAAGGTAACCCTTAAAATGAGCACAGTGTTGGGAGGATGGGCGATACAGCTTGGTGAAGTCATTTATGTGTCAGAGCTAGAAAATAACCTGTTATCTGTGAAACAACTGAACAAGAAAAATTTGGAGTTCAGGATCAAAGATGGCAATGTCGGGGTGATGGATGGGGAAGAGATGATATTTAAGGCAGTGAGTGACAGAAGTGATGTGTATCTAGATTCTTGACATGCTTACAGAATAGTAAATGGGAAAATGGTTGAATGTGACACAACAAGGAATACAGTACTGTTGTTACAGGAATGACTGTTATGAAATCAGCTGTGACATGACATAAGAGAATGGGACACTTGACAAGTCTGCCAGCTGTGTGTGATATTACAGAAGGTTTTGAAGTCTGTGCCACATATCTCAAGGAAAAAATGAAAAGGGCTGAGTTTGTCGAAAGTATCACAAAAAGTAGTGCAGTGCTAGATCTGGTACACTCTGATGTTGTAGGCAAAGTAGCTCCTGTTTCCTTATGCAGTGCACAATATTTTGTCACTTTCATGGATGACTACTCAAGACATTCAGAAGTAATTGTGCTGAAGAAAAAATGTGATGTTGCTAAAGCCTTTAGGGAGTAACAGGGCCGGGTTGAAACACTTCAAGAAAGAAAGATAAAGGTTCTACAAACTGATAATAGCGGCGAGTTCACTGGTGAAGAAATTGAGGGTTTCTTAAGAGATAAAGGCATTCTCCACAGAAAAACCATTCCGTATAGTCCTCAACAGAACGGAAAAGCTGAGAGACTTAACCAAACTTTGATGAATATGACACTATGCATGTTGTTTGATCTGGCCTCTCTGAAAACTTCTGGGCTGAAGCAGTGTGCGGCTAGCTACATATGAAACAGATGTCCATCGAAAGCAATTGGAGGACAGATTCCATTTGAGATGTGGCACAACAAGAATCTGACACTTGAGGATTTGATATAAATTAAGACTACAGTAGAGCCCCAATTTAACGAACTCGGGAATAATGAAAACAGCAATTTAACTAAAGGATTTTTAGGAACCTTCAAAAAATAACAAAAAAATGTATTAAATAACTCAGTGACTTTGATGAAAAAAAAATATTAATTGTAATTTAAGTCCTTTAAAAATACTAGCACTGACCGCAGTATATACTTATTTCTCCGTAGAAAAGCTTAAACCATCCGTCGAGAAACAAAAAAAAAATTCGTTACAATTAGTTGAAAACTTTGGCAGCACGTGCAACTTTCAGATACGCACGCGCGGGCACGGACGAGTGAGCGCCGCTGTGTTACATAACAAGCGCGCACCTAGATCCTTATCCTGGCAGCTGGCGAGTGAACGAGCATCTAGGTACCCAGTCTCCACAGCACGGCAGTGGACAGCACAAGAACCAATTCACAGATAGTGGTTCGCATACCCGTTAGAATGCGCTGCAGTGTAGCGTGCTCTCTGGATTAATTCTATTACCGATAGAATACAATGGTGTGCAGCGTGATTTTTTACACTCGTGTCCTATGATAAAACAAGAGTTTATAAAAAATACGTAATATTATTTATGCAGACTTTTTACAACGAATTTATTGCAGTAATCGTAAATTATTTGTTTCACCGATGCTAAAAAAAAAAAAAACGCTCTGAGTGCTAAGTATTTTTAGCGAGTTTGTTTCACTAGTGTGACTGCATACAAGCTACAATGGTAGTCGCCACACATATTTAATTATTATTTTACAGTTATCTCACAAACTTTTAATCCAGTTTTCATTTAAAAACATTTTTTGTACTATTTTTGTGGGAATTTCCTTAAATTTGTTGATGGAGCAGGCGGGAGAGAGACAGAAAGATTGACTGCTTTGGCGGTGTTAGTTATCACATCTCACGTGTTGATACCGCCCAAGGGCGGCTTAACTCACCTAGCGCACGCTCGCCAAGCGCTGCACTAAAAGTTTTTTAAAGTTTTTTCCCCCATTTTTTTTTTCACGACTGTGGCTTACCTGTTGACGGTAAATGTGATTTGTTATGGTTTTGAAGCAATATACTTTTTTAAAATTACCTTAAGTTCCGACAAAACATGTGCAAGGATTTAACTTGTAGAGGATGGGGGGGGGGGGGGGGGGGAAGGAATTTGGATTTAACGAAACATCAATTTAGAGTAAACATTTTCGGGTCCCATGGCATTTCGTTAAATCTGGGTTCTACCACATTTGGGTGCCAAGCATGGGCAGCCACACTTGAAAATGGGAAGCTTTCCTCAAGGGCTGAGGTACGTGTTTTTTTGGGCTTTCAAGAAGGGATCAAGGGCTACAGACTTTTAAGACTGAACGATAAAAAGGTAATTGTGTCTAGGGATGTTCGTTTCCAGGAAAACTGTTTCACCTTTAAGGTAACGATTCCAAAAGAATCACAGATTTGTGAACAGCTAGGCTGGATAGAAATTCCTGCTGTAGAAGAAAAATGTGGTGAAGGAAGCGAAACACCTTGAACAGGTACTCGCAGAAGCCAAGAATGATGAACTATGCAACGGGAGGGGAAGAGGTCAGTATGACGACAGGTGTGGTGAGAATGAAAACGCAGTTGTTGAAAACCATCATGAAATACGTGAACTCAGGAGGTCAACAAGACAAAGAAAAGGAAAACAATACACTTGCTGTTGTATACAAGAAACTAACCTTATTAAAGGACAATGGTGGGAAAGGCCACTAGGCTACTAATTACAATTAAATCAGAAAGAGTTGTGCACAAGTACTCACAGGATGGTACTTGCAGATAGAAACACACACACATAGGACAAACACATTTCTCCGCGGACGCGCGGTCACAACGTTTCGCAGACTACATCTACTTCATCAGGTGAGCGTGCCTCCACTCACCTGATGAAGCAGATGTAGTCTGCGAAACGTTGTGACCGTGCGTCCGTGTGTGTGTGTTTCTATCTGCAAGTACCATCCTGTGAGTACTTGTGCACAACTCTTTCTGTTTTAATTGTAATTAACCTTATTAAAGAACCAATCTCGGTGCATGAAGCTATTCATGGATGTGATGGACACCTCTGGCTACAAGTGATGAAAGAAGAATTTTTGAAAAAGCCAGTGGGAAGTAACGTGATAGGTTCAATTGGTTATTCAAGGTAAAACTTGCAAATGATGGAACAGTCGACGAATATAAAGCAAGACCCGTGGCACAGGGTCATAAACAAGTGTATGGGGTTGACTTATTGGGAAACCTATTTAGCCCAGTTACGAAGATAAACACTTTAAGAATTCTCATGGTTTTAGCTGTTCTGAAAGGGTGGTCAGCCTATCTGAATTGAATAGTCCGCTCACAACTCCAGTCTACATGACACAACCAGAATACTGAGAATAGGACACCAAAGAAAATCTCGTGTCTCTTGCACCGCAGCCTCCATGGACTACATCAAGCTGGAAAAGACTGGTATGAACATTTATCAGGCATCTTGAAACAACTACGTTTGAAAATTTGTTTGTCAGAACCATGTATGTTCTTTCGACGGTCTTATTGTTGGCATGTACGTAGATGGTTTAGTTTCAATTGGTGATCATGAAGTTTACTAGTCTGCTAGGTTCAGAAATAAACTTCAGGAACATGGGGGAGGTAACACAACTATTAGGGTCAGAGGTTTGCAGATTAAACAGTGGGAAAATAATGGTGAGTCAAACAGTTTACATAAAAAAGATGTTGCATGAATTCAACATAGTGGAGAGAAAATTGTGTACCACAGGCGAGAATTTAGATGAAGAGCATAAGGGTAGTAACTTTAATCAGGATATCTGCAAGAAAGCAATAGGATTCTTACAGTACATAGCCACTTGTACAAGACTTTTTTTTTGGGGGGGAAACTAACCAAATTTTGTAAAAACCCATCCAAGAGAAACTGGGTGCAGGTAAAAAGAGTTATGAGGTACCTCAAGTACACCATTGAGCTCAAACTACCTAGTCTACACTTGCTCAAACAATGTAGTTGCAGTTTCCTGTGATGCAGATTGGGCAAATGATAGGAACGATAGCAAATAAATGGGCAGTTATGTAGTTCTGATGGCAGGAGCAGCAGTTAGCTGGAAAAGTAAAAAACAGTCACTGGTAGCTACATCAACATTGGAAGCAGAGTACATTAGCATGTTTGAAGCATGTAAAGAAGTGGCATGGATGAAAAATATTCTAGGGGAGTTGAACTTGGATGATATTCTGGAGAGACATTGTGTTATACAATGGACAATTTCGGGAAATGGGACACTCTCAACAAAACGAGAGGTTTCAGAGCATACTAAACATTTTCAGATATGTAATCATAATGTAAAAGAATATGTGGGTAATGGAGATGTAGCATTTGGTTATGTCAATTCAAGTGACAACGTTACAGATATAAGTGACCAAAGGGTTGAATCCGTCAAAGACACAGCAATGTTAAAAAAAAAAAAAATGGGACTTTAAGGCCCATCGGCAAAATGAAAGTTTTAATGGATTGTAAACAGTTATCTAGGTTTGCTGTTGAAAGTGCCAAGTACATATTCCTTTTGTTTGTTCTTTTTAAAACTGATCTATGAGTCACTGGATTTATCATTTGTAATAATTTGTGCAGCAAGGGGAAGTGTTAGAATATTTTGCTTTGCTGTCTATAATTAAGTATTTGTTGCAAAATTATCAATGTGTTGTGTTTGTTTTTTAAGTATTAACTGGATGGTATTGCTTCTTTGTCAAGGTTGATAACCATGTGAATAATGGTATGAAATACAGTATGGCAGACATGTCTGTGTTTTGTGAGATAATGTCCTTGTTTTGATTAAATATACTTTATCATTCTAACATGACTTCTAATGAAAAAATTAGGACTAACTTTGCCAGGGAATCTTTAACATTGATAGGAGGTGAGCAGCCTAGACACTTCACTAACTAAGGCTTCAACAGAAAGTAAGAAAGAAGGAAGAAACTGTGAACACATACTCAGCATAGAGGCTCTTCAAATATTTCCGCTTGAGATGTTCTTTCCTAGCTTTGTTTTGGTATGCCTGCACATCATACATTTCCTGGGTCTCGGGCCGATACTGCACAGCCTTCCGCAGAGAACACCAGCTGTTGAGTTCCTTATCTTCTGCGTTCAGGATCTACCACAGACAAAACAAGTGAATGACAATTCAATTTTTCATTTAAAATAACCCATTTTATTTGTGTTACTTTACACGAAGTTTCATTTTAAATGTAAGAAAACCTCTCTAAAATGACTTCTCATGGTTCCCGAGAATAGGGTTGTTATGGAGAGGCGGATGTTATAAATACAGTAAAAACCTCTATTTATACCATCACAGCTCCCAAGAATATGTTTGTTATAGAGAGGTAGTTATAATAGAATGGATCATTATACATAGAAAGTTTTACTGTAACATACTTTAATGTTGTTGGATAAACATTTATGAGACATGTAAAACATTTTCTTGAGTTCTGTAACCACGGAACATGACAGTTGTTCACTACAACAGTGTATTGTTTTGTTCCAACTAGCCAACAAGATTTATATATAAATTTTATCACAATAATCTGTGTGTGTATGTTTGTGTGCACTTGTGTGTGTATACATACATACTGAATAGTCACGTTATAATGAGGTGTTATGGCTCCGAGTTCAGCCCTCACTATATCAGTGTTCTCACTATTACCTAAGTAGGCCAATTTTTGTGCCCAAAACCCAAAAAATTGCTGAAAAATTGCATTAAAATTGTGTTGAAACCTATTCAACGAAAAAAATTACTCATGTTAGTTAAATAATAGTTTATTTTAGCATTGGTACGTGCCCTTTACGAGGATACCTAAAAAGTATATTGATCCCATCAAAACAAACTAAAAACTTGACAGCGCAACCCGGTCGCCGCAGCGTTGTCTAGCGATCATTCACTCGCCCGCCAGAGCTTCTCACGGCACAGCGGCGACTGCCGCTGCATCGCACGTACAGTATACATAAAAAAATTTATACAGCTAGTCACGTACCAGATATTTTCACACGTGACTTTCATGTGACCCACAACATATCAAGCCTCTTTAATTAACAAGTTTGTTTTCATACCAACGCAGCGTTTTGAAACGGCATTGTATCAAATAGGCATTTTATTCAGTGAGTGAGTGAGAGATTTCGGTCAGCGCTTAACATCCACGTCTTTAACGCTGGTGAGGGGTGACATGAGGTGAGTAAGGAGCGGTGCTGGAATGAAGGTGCGGGGGAAATGGGAAAGCCCCGAGAAAACCCACCAACTAACGGCATCGTCCAATACGATTCCCACATGCAAAAATTTAGGGTCCGACCCAGCTGGAATCGAACCCGGATCGCCTTGGTGGGAGACAAATGGTCTGACCATACGGCCACCGCAGCACTCATAGTGGAGTGTGTGTAGGGCATACAATTGTTTTATTTTGTAAACCGGAATACTCGTAGTTACGGTGCGCGAGTTTGCACGAACGCGTGAATAAAGAGGGGTTAGTTGTGGCCTAATTCTGCATGCGAGCCAGGACTACATTGTGTGAGCACAAGCGTAGCACGCAGGAACCCACTACATCCCAGCAATCTGCATGACGTCACCTTGCCTGCACTCAGACCACACTCCCGCCCCTTCCCCTAGTGTCTAGCAGCGACTTCATCCCTCCCTCTGACACGTCCACAGCCGTAACCTTGCTCAACGACAAACGTACAGTTACGTTCCTAGCCTGGAACTTTAGTTTGCGAGTCCGTGTCCCTGCTGCTGGGCTGGAACTAAAGTTCACCCGGCCGCTGATGAACACACTGGCATTTCATTTGGGATTGGCAAAAGTAAAGTTTATGCTCCCACCTACGCTCAGTGTACTGTTACTGCGAAAATAAGGAGGTTACACATTACCGTAGTGTGTACGGTACTAGGCCTACATCTGTTACTGCATTATCAGTTTACAAGAAGGTCCTCTTCATTCTGCCAAACTAGCGAAGTAAGATCAAGACAAAAATAAGCTACCTACACTTTCAAAGGAAGAAAACAACTATTACAGACAATAGTTATAAAAAAATAATAAATTAAGTAGTTTAATATCTTTGAGGATATTAGTTAAATAAAATCAGAAAAAAATGTTGAACTGTGTGCATATTCACCATCTGATCATCTTTTTAGCTTTGCTTACAAAATTAAAAAAGTGTGCAGATTGCTGTGATAAGACAGCGAGGCCTGGTTGTTTCTTTCTTTTCTTCTACAAGATTTTCTGCTGTTCTCAAGCCTTGAAAACGTCCACATTTATTGTCGGTAATTACTGCCAACAGTGATGAGTTATCTAGGACACTGCATTTCGTCTTTGCAAAGCAAGGAAGATGACTTGCCTCCTCTCCCTGACCAGAGCCATCCCAGCAGCTGAAGAATTAATGGCACAAGGAAAGATGGCAAGGGGGGTCAGCTGCGTGTGTTCTAGCTACCGTAGATAGCAAAAGTGCACTTTACACAGTCACGAAACTCGCCGCAAGCCTGCTTCACACAATGTCGTCAAAGTTGTTTCTTCTGATAAAATCACAATTTTTAATACACAGATAGAAGATATATTTTTTTCTTTGATCTAGCTTGCTTCCAGCAAAATATTGGAAATGTCTACTCATCTGCAAGTACAATGCTGTAACATGTCATATTACATATTTTTCTAACGAGACCATCTTCACAATGAAAGTACTTACCTCTTCTACTGTGAGACCAAAACTATTGGGAACCACCTTGCGATACTTGAACCTGCATGGCAAGTCCCCAATAACATCCTCAAAGTCCAGGCCATAGTATTCCTCAAGATAATCATCAAAGGACTTCGCTTTTGGGTCAAACACTGGTTTCTGAACTGCAAGTGCCTCTGCGAACTTTGACCGCCGCTTGCGTTTTTTCCTACGACGGGTTGACTCTATCATTTCTTCTTGGAGTTTGGCTTTGGGATCATAGTCACAGTCCATCTAAAAAAACAAACAAGAATGAAAAAGTACTGTGGGGTTATGGTTGTTACAAGTGAAGATTTAAATGTTCCTAAAGAAATTAAAGTTAAATTTTTAACTCTGTTAATTTACATTTGATGTGCCCAATCATTCAGTACAAATCAACTTTTCAGGGAGCTAAGCAAACATGAATTACTTAATTCTCATACAGGCATTCTTTAGAAACAATAAGATCTTCAGTCAAAAATGTGACCTGCAAATTTAGCCAAACTGACACTAACATAAATTTTCAACATTCATTAGAATTTCTCAATTAAATTAAACTAGAAAAATATTATTTAAAGCAAATATTGTAAGGTATTAACAACTAAATGAACAAAAGATTTCTAATATTTCTAGGTAATACAATACATAAGCAGTTTTGTTAAATATATGTAGCCAGTTTATTTTTGGACCTTTAATGTTAGTGAGTGCAATTTACAGGATTTATTTTCCAACTACAATTTTCACAATTAAAATAGGAGTACAGCTCAGTAAGTTATGACACACTTGTTTATTTTTGCTGTGCAAATCTAATTTTAATGAACACTGAGAGATAGAGGCAAGAAACCTTGGTCTTCCTTCAACAAGGCTATCTGAGGACTGCCTCTAATTACCCTACAGTTCAGGAGCATAGTCAGGATTTTTTCATGGAATATTTTTAATGCAATGTACTATAATTCATTTTCAGAGAAGTAAGAGTTGGTGCATGTAAATAAGAGTGTGTGATACTAGAGTACAGGTTGTTCGGGATAAAGTGAACACTAAAAATTTAACCTTTGAAAAATATCACTAGCCTTACTGCTTGTATGGTTGGCAGTGAAATTGCGCAATATAGTTCCACGTATTTTCCTATTTATATACAACAATACACAAACAAAATCAATAGTAATATACACAATTGTATTTTATATAATTAATAATTTTTTTTATCAGTCAGTACTGATTTATACTGACTACAAAACACGCGCAACCATCAAGTGACGTGTCCGGAGAGGTTAGACATGTCCCGTCGTTAGCTGTTATGCATGGAAAGATACGAATTGGCTGAAAATATAACTTTAAGCAGGGATTTTTTTGAGTGCTCACTTTATCCTGAACCACCTATAAGAGGTAAGGGGTGTACAAGCTACAAACCAGCGAAAGCTGCTGCAGTGACACTCGTGTTAAACTAGTGACTGGTGAAGCAATTGTCAGTCTCGTCTTCTGATAGTGCTTTAATCTGACAGAAACTTCAGCTGTAAATGTGTTTTCCTGTTACAATTAAACGTAAGTAAGCACAAGTAACCCCTTTTGGGCTATAAACTATTTATTCTCGTATCAATATTAGATTCTTATACATGGACTACGTGTTTGGTGTAATATTTACATCTGCAACATGAAAAATATAATTACATCTACGTACTTTAACACACATAATGTGTATAAAATGTTAAATATTTAAGTAATATTATAATTTCCTTAAAATTGAATGAGAAAATCTTAAATGTGTGTCCTGTCGCTTCCTTATGCTTGCTTGACTGCCTAGACCACAGAGGAGGTGAAACTTCAGCTAGCAGAGCAAGAACTGGGGTCCCCTGTGATTGGAGGTAAAGATGTGTGTCCGGAAGAGTGGTGTCCCACGGTAAGGGTTTGGCACCGGGCTCTCTTTGTTTTTTGACAGCAACAAGGAACAGCAACTACTATCTCATTGAACTGGGGTAGGCTCAGAAAAAATTTGCAGCTGAACATTTTGGTGCACTAACACAATCTTTTCGAGAGACTTTAGCGGGCTGAGAAGCAGTGGCAGAGGGCGCAGGATATCCCTCAATATTTGACTAAAGTGAGACTGAGAGCAAGGGCTGCTTGGTTGCACTAGTGAGCTGGTATACTCCGTAGGATTGGCACAAGGCCAAGGTTGGGTTTTCTCCTGTTCCCATAACCGACAGGAGAATTACTTCCTGTTCGACAGATATGACGAAACTTTGTTGTCTATATTCCTAAGCAGCCTATTGTTGGCGTAAATTGAATGCTGTTACCTCTTCCGAGTAATAGTATGTAACTTGATGAAGGATTCACCCAATATAACGTAATAAATAAAAAAAAAACACTCGGATATGTGTTTGTACTTTATTTCTATTGCTTCAAAAATTCACAATATACACGTCACTAGTTTTAACACGGATAGAGAAGAAGAAAAGGAGGATCACTGTGTAAATGCGTCAAAACCTAAAAATGAGGCTGTCAGTTAGTAAAAAAATCAGCCATTAACAATATCAAGAAACAAAAAGAAATTAATTATTCTGTGTACTACGTTTGTGTTTATAAAAAGTGTTTCGTTAGCGAGTGTGTTTTGTTTTTAAAAATATTTTTATTGTCATAGGACGTGTTTTTAAATTAGTACTAACATATGCAAATGGCATTCACAGCAATCAATGTATTTGTTTTCTTAAAACCATACCACTTATTTTGTGTCTGCAAGTTATTACTAAACTGTAAACATTGGCTTTTCAAGTTATTCACACATATTCTATTGTACTGAATTTTCTGTTATCCGGACTTGTTTAAGTCCCGACAAGTTCAGATGAAAGATACCATATTTACTCGTGCAATCGTCACATATATTTGACCAAATGTTAGGCCCAAAAAATGGGGTGCGGCCATTATTACTGGTTTTCAAAAAAAATTACCTTCAAAATTTTTTGGTGTAAAATATAACAAATGTACACCTATTTTTCTATATTTACTCGTCCATGGCATGACTATTTTTCAAAAATTGAAGAAAAAGATTTCTGGGTAGCATAGTAAACATTGATAAATGAGACTAAAATCTTGTTAATCCATTCATGTGTGTCACTCGATGAAAATAGTTTAAAATTATCCCGCATAAGACATTTACACTTTACGGTCCATTACATGTACGCTATTATTTCCAGTGTAAGTAGTTTATAAAAAAATCTGATTCACGTTTAAAACATTACAACTCTCCGGACGCCGCTACGTTATCATCAGCACATCATTAACAAGCAAGCATGACTCATTGTGTCTGGAGATAGGTAACGTAGGCATTCTGCAGGATATAGGCTCATGTGGCGTGAAGTCTGATACCTATATGCTCGGTTCAGCCACCATGTCTTGTAGGCACAAAATACAGAGGATCTACGTGCGAACGTCGTGCAGACTGGTGCCTAGATGCTCAGTTCTGCAACCACATCTTGTAGGCAAAAAACACAGAGGACCTAAATGCACGCTCCATGCAGACTGGTACCTAGATGCTCAGATCTGCCGCCACATCTCATAGGCACGAAATACAGAGGCTCTAGGCGTGTATGCCAGGGCACCGCGCTTTCAACAGGCGGACGTTTGCAACAGTCGCGTTTTGCAGATTCCACATTTTTACCATTCTGGTTAAGATATTTTCTCGCCGAAAGCGATCACGAAACCTGGTCCCTTGGTAAAGGTCTTAACAAAGTTTTACTATAATTTTGTCCCCCGTTGAAAAAGATAGGGCGTGCCATTATTCGGCGTTTTAAAAATACTGCTTTGAGTCTTTCAAAATAATGGTGCTGCCATTATACGAGTAACTACGGTACTCTACTGTACTTTTTAGAAGCCATGAAGGGGCAAGAAATATAAGGTTAAGCCTACCCTAAACACAAATTGGGAGACGAGCTTTAAATATTTATTCAAGCGCAAAGGCGATGAATTATGAGAAATGAATGTTGGCGCCAGTGATATCTGTCTGTTTTATTTATGTAACTTGAGACGTATAATAGACCTCTAGCGCTGCGGCGAATGGTTGTGGAGTTATGAAATGAATTTGACGGCGGTTGGATTCTGAATGCAAGTTCAGCGGCAACATTTTTGGTCCTCCAGGCCGGACGTTAACGGAAATTTAGTTATCGGGACGTGAATGTTTACGTTATATCGCAGAAATATATTTTCTGTCAGTTAATGTTATTTACGCGGATTTACACGAGTTTTAGTAACGTTCTACCGATGTCGCAACATACTCACAAACGGTTTTAGATAGGTATTATACATGACGTCTAAACGCGCTTGCTTTATTGGCAGGGTGATAATTGTGACATGAAAACGATTGTGTGTACATTATTGTATCATCACTGGTGACATTAATTATTCATAGTTAAAACTGTTTGGCCGTCTACAACATCCATGTGAGATAATGGTGGCACAATCTCCAAAGCTGCAGCATGTTATCTTCAGTTTTTTAGTAAGTAAAGCAGACGAAGCAGGGGAATTGTATGAAGCGTCCCGCCAAGATGATTCGAAGATGGAAGATTTCTTAATTACCTTCCAGGAGGTTATTGAGAAACATGAGTTGGTGGCTAATTTTTGTGCTTTGTGTGCAAAATCAACAGGTGACGACTCATATGACAGAATGAAGTTAAAGAGCAGTTCGCTGCATACAAACTCGTGTTTCGTGAGCTACATAAAATTTATAACAGACATTTGACAAACAGGGTTTCTGGTGACAACGAATTCCGCCAATAGACACAGTCAGTTTTTTTACCGCAGGTGTCTAAGCTGCCTGCGCTGCCGCTACCAATTTTTAATGGTATTCGGGCTGAATGGAAAGGCTTTACGGAATTATTTAATTCCATGGTGGGTAATGTTCCATATTTATCCAAAGTACAAAAAATACATTACGTACCTTATGGGATGTCTGAAGGAGGAAGCTCAAGAGGTAGTCAGCAATGTGCCGGTAACAGAAACCAATTATGACGTCATATGGAGTCTGCTTGAAAAAAAGTTTTTTAAGTACACGCATCACAGCCACCCTCCATGTTCATAAAATTTTACATTTACTGTATCTGCATTGGACAGTAGGAATGAGAGTGCACTTACAAGGTTTGTAGCGTTCTTAGAAGAACATTTGAATGCCTTGAAGGCACTGGACTTCCCAGTTGAAAAATGGGATTTTTTACTTTTGAATATGGTTTTGGAAAAACTGGACACACCATTAAAATAGGCATTTGAGATGTCACATGAGAACGACATTCCATCCTACCGCAGGCTACTGAAGTTTCTGGACCGGAAGGCACGAGCAGCGGAACAAGTCCAGTTGGCAACAGTAACGACCCCAAAGCCTAGTTATGGCCAGAAAACTACAAGCAGTAGGTTGCCTGGTGTGAACATTGAATTTGGATGGTCACCAAATTACAAAGACTACTCTCTTATCTGTTCGTGAAAGAGGTGAAAACCAGAAGTGTCCAGCTTGTGATGACTGCCATGCACTGGACAATACCAAACATTCCTCGAGAAATCTGTGGATGATAGATGGAATTGTGTGGAAGGACAGAGGCTGTGTTTTAAGTGTCTCCGAGAACAGCATCTCGCTGCACTATGCATGTACAAGTTCCTATGTCAACTTTGCCATGGCTGCCACCACTCTCTCCTCCATATAACAGAACGACATATATTTCAGGAACACTCCAGCAAGTTCAACTGAGGAAGAATCTGGTGTCAAAGAAGACGAAACTGTTTTATTGTGTGCCTCAGAAGGCATTACTGACAGCATTCAGCCCACTACGGTTGTGTTAAAAACTGCACTGATCCAAGTGAAAGACAATGCAGGGTACTACCAGGTGGTTCGGGCATTGATGGATGATGCTTCCAAGACTTCTTTTATTACTGAAGCCTAAGTGTAGAGGTTAGCTCTCAAGCGACGTCATACAGACGTTTGTATAGCCGGCGTTGGCAAAATTTCAGTCCCAGAAGCTAGAGGGGCAGTGGTTTGTGAAATAGGTTCGCTTCAGCATTTTCAGGGTACCCACTCACGTGATGGTGAAGGCAGTTATGTGTTGAAGCTGCCCTTTAACACCACAAATGTAACTCTTGGGGATTCGTACACCCATGCACTAAAGCGACTGCAGGGACTGGAGCGTAAGCTATGTCGCTCGCCAGAGTTGCTTCAGCAATATAGGCATTTCATGGATGAGTATGAAGAATTAGGCCACATGTCACGGATCGGGACACTAACAGTGGATGCCAATGGGAAGTCTGTAACAGTGCTTACGCCAGAATCACACAGCCAGCCATCATACATAATTCCCCACTAAGCAGCCATCAAAGAGGATAGTGTGACGTCCAAAGTAAGAGTGGTGTTTGATGCATCCTCAAAGACCATGGATGGGCTGTCACTAAACAGTGTACTGCTGTCAGGACCCAAGGTACAAAAGGAGGTTGCAGACATCTTGGTGAATTTTAGGACATCAATTGCTATAACAGCTGATGTTTGCAAAATGTATCGCCAGGTTACGATTGATCCCAGTGACCGGAAGTACCAGTGCATTTTGTGGCAAAACTCTAACCTTGACCCTGTGAGTGTATTTGAACTCAACACGGTAACTTATGGGCTGGCTTCGTCACCCTTCCAAGCACTTAGAACAATGCAGCAGTTGCCTGCAGATGAAGGTGCTAAGTATCCCTTGGCAGCACAAACTTTACAGCATGATGTATTTGTGGATGACATAGTGACCATGGCAGTTATGGTGGCCGAAGCCCTTGAACTGAAGACTCAGCTGGTGGCGCTGCTAGAAGCAGGAGGGTTGCAACTGCACAAATGATGCTCTAAAAGAATTTAGACTCGGGTAAATCTTTCTTAAAATTTGACAGTACTGGCTCAGTGAAGGTATTGGCAGTTCACTGGGATCCAATGCAGGATCAGTTCTGCTACAAAGTAAAGGTACGAACTGTACCAAATATCAAATGTGGCATCCTGTCACTAATAGCGCAATTATATGATCCATGTGGGTGACTATCTCCAGTGGTGACTGCAAGTAAAATATTATTTCAAGTGCTGTGGACCATGGGCCTCGGTTGGGATGAGGAGATAGGAGAGGATGTGATGAGTGATTGGAACACGTTTAAGGCGGCATTACCTCTTCTGTCGCAGGTGAGGCTGTCAAGGTTCGTTCCAGTGCGGGGATACAAAGTTCAGTTCCATGGATTTTGCGATGCAAGTGAAAAAGCCTATGTAGCAGTCTTGTATGCTCGGTGTGTGACGGAGACAGGAGAAATCACTGTGCATTTGCTGATTGCAAGGTCAAAGGTAGCTCAGTTGAAAATCATGTCAATTCCCAAACTTGAACTCTGTGCAGCTCACTTGTTAAGTAGACTGTGGCAACATGTCTTGGAGATTTTCCGCACCAAGGTCGAGGATCCAGTGCTTTACGCTTGGACGGATTCAATGGTGGTGTTAACTTGGTTAAGGATGTCACCTCATAGGCTGAAAACATTTGTAGCTAACAGAGTTGCAGAGATTCAGTCAGCATTACCTCCAAGTGTTTGGAATAATGTCCCTTCAGAAAGTAACGCGGCAGACACAGCATCACTCAAGATGTTTGCCTGACCACCTACTGAACCAATCCAACTGGTCTTCTGGTCCTGACTGGTTGATGCACCATGCAGAACACTGGCCATCACAGGACACTCTAGGCCCTGAAAATGTGCTGGAACTGAAGCTTTCAGTTGCAGTGTTGGTTGCTCAACAGGAAACACATAATTCAGAAGACCCACTTGGCCTCCTTCAGAAGTTCTCATCCCTCCAAAAGCTTCAATGTGTTGCAGCTTGGATTCTTCGAGCAAAGACAGCATTTCAGCAAAAGACACTCACACGTGAGATGTTTGTGACAGCAGTAGAATGGAGAAGTGCAATAGCTATGTTGGTTATTGCAGTTCAGCAACACTTCTTCAAAGAAGACATTAATGCTATAAAAAGGGGTGACATGTGCTGCAAACACATTCAGGAGCTAGCACAATTTATTGACTTACATGGAGTTGTCCGGGTGGGCGGTAGGCAGCATAATGCCTCCATACCTGGGAATGCAAAACATCCAATACTTTTACCACGTCAAAGTAAGCTTTCAGAACTAATAATCCTCCATTATCACATTCGTCATCTACATGTTGGACCAAAGACAACATTGTATCTGACTCACAGATATTACTGGATCATTTCTGCACGATCCCTTATTCGTTTGATACACAAATGTGTTCAATGTTTTAGAGCCAAACCTCGGGAAAATGTATCCTGTGATGTCAACACTGATATCTGTTAGACTGAGTCAGGTACGAGCCTTCCTCTCGGTCGGAATTGATTTTGGAGGTCCTTTCCGAGCCATGCCAGTCACTACTCGCAAGAGGACTGCACTGAAAGTGTATGTGTGTGTGTTTGTCTGCATGTCTACCAAGGCAGTACACACTGAAATGGTGACAGACCTTACAGCAGCATTTCTTTAAGCTCTGAAGAGATTTGTTTCACTCAGAGGTGTGCCATCAGATATATACTCAGACAATGGCACTAATATGGTAGGAGCAAGAAACTACTTGAAGGAGGTCTACCAAGAATTGTTCCATGGTGACAGCAAGCAGCGTATCACAGACAGTGCTGCCAAGCAAGGGATCAAGTGGCACTTTAATCCTCCAGCCAGCCCTCACTTTGGGGGTATCTGGGAAGCCGCCATCAAGAGTATCAAGCAGAACATGAAGAGAGTTATTACCGTCCACTTATTGACATTTGAAGAGATGGCGACATTGTTGGCTCAGATACCTGCAGTTCTCAATTCAAGACCTATCTGCCTTTTGTCATCAAGTCCTGATGAGTTTGATGTGCTGACCCCTGGTCACTTCATCATTGGTGAACCCATGGCGGCTATTCCAGACCCAGACCTACTGGAATTGCCTGTCTATCGTCTTGACAGATGGCAACTGGTAGCTCAACTTCAGCAGAGGATTTGAATAAGATTGAGTGTTGAATATCTCCACACTCTTCATATCAGAGAACAAAATGGACCACGTCCACTCCCAATGTTGCTGTAAATCAGTTAGTTCAGGTGAAGGAGCCGACTCTGCCTCCATTAAAGTGGAGAACAGCCAGGGTCTCAGCGGTACATCCTGGCCCAGATGGAGTTATAAGGGTTGTGTCACTTTTCTCACCTTAAGAGCCTCTTACTCGACCTGTCAACAAGATTTGCCCATTATCTAGCGCTACGGTGAGTGGTTGTGATGTTATGAAATGAATATGACGGCGGTTGGATTCTGAATGCAAGTTCGGCGGCAACAGAACGTATTTTAAAAATAGTGTTAATGTTGAAATTACGAGTTCCATAACCTCTTTTGTTTCATAACATTAATGGTTTCTAATAATAACAAAGGCTCTGATAATATTAATTCTCTTCTGTTACTTATTTATACCTACCAATGTTGTAGATGTGGAGAAACTTGACGCACAAATATTTTATAAACTCACATAAATGATTGACCCACCTCTTTCAACATCGATAATTACCAATATAATACATTATCAAAATATGTAACAGCCCTACTGTCAACAGTTAACGTATATGTTCTGTACTCTGTCTCGTGGCAGTTACCAAGAATATTATTCTCTGTGTGTTTCTTAAGGGTGACATACGTGTGGATAAATGATTGCATCCTCTACGGAAACAAGGATTTTAATAAGTAACCATAATGATAACAGTTCTTCTTCATCTGAATGAACTCTGTTTGAAGATTTTATTTTCATTACATTTTTTTTCTGATATATACAACATGAAGATTTAATTTTATTTCACAGCATTCAATTTTTTGTTACCCATCCTGATCTTGAATAATTGTTACGCTTCTCTGTGATCTTTGATCTTTATACTTATCACATTCACACTCATAGGTTCTAAAGAATTTATGTGGAAATGCTCACCTGAATTACCTACTCCACTCCGCGCATGATTTTACTGTACATTCATGTACCTGTCCACCACTTCATGTGCCAAGCATTCCGAACACTCCTGACAACAAGCTGGAATCATGTGAACACTGCATGTTTTCACTAAAAGAGCTTACCTTCAATCATGTGCATTTGCTTTGTGGGCTCTCACCTCAACGCAAACAGACAGTAGGTACATATGTACTGATCTCTAAAATAGTACGTACATACATGCAGACAGATAATAATAATGGTTTTTGTTAGCTAGGTATAAATGCAGCTATATTTCCAAACTTCAATACTGATTTGGTAAGGGTGACCGTTTCCTCTGAATAATAGCTGTAGGAGGATGGTGAAAAAGGGGGAAACCTGATTACCCCCTCCCCCCAAGGCTATGTCCCTACTGCAGTTGGAGAAGATGCACATCATCCAGGCACAGAACAGACCATCTCTCTTGACACAGTTGCTTGGGGTGTTTTTCTCTGGTAAGTTACTGGTAAACCTCGCTGTAACGAGTATGGCCTATAACGAGACATTCACTATTACAAGAATTTTAAAATGTACCAACCTGCTGTATACGAAAAATATTTATTTACGAGTGAACTTCAACAATATCGTTCGCTATAATAATAGGCCGGGAGCAATACACAATCAATACCTCGCACATTCTTGCTGCAATATGTCGCAATTGTGGCGCTTCAATACGGCGATTTTTAAAGCTTCGGGCGTGGCCGTATAACTCGACAGATACGCGCTGTGATGCGGCGCATGCGCAAATCTGTCAAATTTTGTAAATGATCCTGCTTTTGTTCACGCAAACTTAGTTGTTTCCGCCAAGTGCCGACCGTAGTGTCGTGTTGCTTTTCGATAGGTTAATGCTGTATTTATTTTGGATAAATTACATGGCTATTTAGTCTAGTTTTTGAAATGGCTAGCGAAAGTCACTTGATATCGCTACAAAATTAAAAATTATTACCGAGTGCGAAGCGGGGAATGTCAGCAAAAGTGAGATTGGCAGACGATACAATCTGCAGTCCTCTCCACTGTTCACGATCCTTAAAAATAAGGACAAAATAAAGGCTGCTGTTCTGCAGCAAAATGTGCCGACAGTTAGTAAAAATTACGTGCTGCGTAGGTCATTGTAATGTACGCTAGCTGCTGCTGGCATCGCGATAGCTGCATGCGGCGTAACTGGCTGCTGGAGCGCGACACGGACAATGAGTGCATGCGTGGGTTGGTGGTAGCAGCTGCGACCTTGAACCAAGCGGTGTTGCAACGCGTAGTCGCAGCAGTGTTGTCACGTGTGACTACAGACTAGCGACCTACACTACAGCAGTTGTGACGCATGCACATCACACACACATACTAGTTTGTTATTTTTACGCGGTGGAAGTAAACACGAGTGGCTGACTTTTGTGATGGGAAAGTCAAAGTACCGTAACTATACAGCAGGTGCCAAATTCAATCTTATGACATTTTTATTTTGCCGCACAGTTTGGTAACAGCTTGGCATTTGGAGTAAATTGAAAGATACTGCAGCCTGGAGAAAGATGAATACTGAATTAAACACTATAACATTGAAAGCATTGTGTACAATTTAGTTGGTACTGGTAAGTTGAGTTATCCTTTAAAGTTTCATTCATTTTTTTCTGCACCTCTAAGTACAAATTTTTTTCCCGTTGTAGGTCCCACCTGTTGGTCTTAAGATAATTTTATTTATAAAATGTGTGACTATTTAGAGATAAAATACGACTTTCCTCTGTATTTATTTGGAGTATACAGTAGTAACAAAAGATTGCCAGGATGTACACTAGGGAAAACACATGTACTTAAGGAAATATGACTTTTTTTTTTTACTATATTTGGCTATAGCCAGAATTGACTACAGTAGAGCCCCGATTTAACGAACTCGGGAATAACGAAAACAGCGATTTAACGAAAGGATTTTCAGGAACCTTCAAAATTTAACAAAAAAATGTATTAAATAAGTGACTTTGATAAAATTGAATACAGTATTAATTGTAATTGAAGTCCTTTTAAAATACTAGCACCGACCGCAGTATATTCTTATTTCTCAGTAGAAAAGCTTAAACCATCCGTTCAGAAAAAAAAAATTGTTGAAAACTTTGGCCGCAGGAATGATTTTGAGATACACACGCATGGGCGTGGCCGAGCAGGCGCCGCTAAGTTGCATAACAAGCGCGCAACTAGATCCTCATCCTGGCGGCCAGCGAGTGAACGAGCATCTAGGTACCCAGTCTCCACAGCGCGGCGGTGGACAGCACAAGAACCAATTCATAGATAGTGCTTCGTGTCTCCGTTAGAATGCGCTGCACGGCAGCGCACTCTCTTCATTAATTCTATTACCAATAGAATGCAGTGGTGTGCAGCGTGATTATTCACACTCGTGTTCCGTAATAAAACAAGCAAGTTTATAAAAATTTACGTAATGTTATTTATGCAGACTTTTTACAACTAATTTACTACAGTAAACATGAATAATTTGTTTCTCCGATGCTAAAAAAACGCTAGCGTGCAAAGTATTTTTAGCTAGCAAACCAACGAGTTTGTTTCACGAGCGCGGCTGCATAAAAGCTATAATGGCTGCCGCCGCACGTATTCAATTATTATTTTACTGTTGTCCCGCAAACTTTTAATCCAGTTTTCCTTGCAGTTTTATTTTTTTACAATTTTTCGTGGGAATTTCCTTAATTTTGTTGGTGGGGCGGGCGGGAGATAGACGAAAAGATTGACGGCTCGGCGGTGTTAGTCATCACGTCTCACATGTTGATGGCACGCGCAAGGATGGCCTAACTCACCTTGCCCACGCTCGCCGAGCGTTGCACTAAAAGTTTTTAAAGTTTTTTCGCCGATTTTTTTTCTTTTCACGGCTGTGGCTTACCTGTTGACAGTAAATGTGTTTTGTTATTGTTTTGAGCCAATATACTTTTTTAAAATTACCTTAAATTCCGACGAAACATGCCCGAGGATTTAACAATTTTTTTGGCGATTGGGGGGGGGGGGGG